>JABSMS010070172.1:0-20463 GCA_018902275.1 Aleiodes sp. PSUC_FEM 10030003
TAAAATTTCGTATGATTCACTGATTTCTACAGCTCTCTAACATTACATATTACAGGAAGTTTTTTCCTACGGATCAAGGAGTGATTTCTCTCCATGTAAAGGATGGAAAAAGCAATAGATATTATGCAACATTACTATGGAGTTCTCGCATTGTCCCTATAGTAAAATGAGTCGAGGGAAATATTTTCCGTCTCGTAAATATTGAAAAACTTTCCAATATTCGCTTGTCGACCAATGGATATTCAATGGGCCATTGGGTCATTTCACTTGTTACCCTACATATCTTTGCATCTGTAAAAAGCTTTTCGCACCTAGGCCGCAAAAACCGACTTTCTAACCCCTCTTCGCTCGTTTGCAATCGTCGTTTTCTCGTATCCTCGGTACAATAGTAGCATACGCACTTTGGCCATAAAAAAGTCAACTGCGAAAAACATTTGCTACTCTCGCTTCGCTCGGGGAGCAATTTTTTTTGCAGTAGACGTCTTTCCGGCCTAGGTACAAAATATACTATTTTCCCTTTTGCGCTTAACAACTCTTTGGGATTTTGTGGTTCTTATCATTAACATTACGTAATATTTTTCATTGAAAACTCACCCATTTACAGTAGCACGGACTTATGGAACAGGGACATAAGGAATCATGAATTTCTTTCATATCTCGTCTCTTTGGAATCTCAAAAGCAGTGACGAACACAATTCTAACGTTGAATCACCAGGGACTTTATCAATTTTCTTCAATTTAGTGTTCACAAACGGAATCGGAATTAGATCGCCCGCATAAGAACGAAAACACTGCATGTTGGTTCGTTCTGGAGTATTCTCCAGGACAAGGCGAGTAAGCCCTTTCCTTACCCGATTCATGTCGTCTTCTTCGAACACAATGAATTCCCCTTTACAAATGACGTAAGCCCAAACGCATACGTGCACCCCACAATTGTTTCGTGAATCTTGCGATTTCTCAAATTGTTTAGGATGATCTGTGGGAACGCAGTAACTCCATTGAGACCAATTGAATCGCTTTCCTTTCCGATGATTGTGGTCTGAATGTTTTTCAATAAAAGCACAAATATTTGGAACCAAAGTCTTTGGCAAAGGACCTCCCATCGAATCCATATAAATAATCAGTTTTTGAGGCACAATTACAATTAGCAGACACCAATGATTGGGCAAGTGGACAGGAAGAAGCCACACTTCCGAATCCCATACTTGCCTCATTATTGCCCACTCATCAAAATTAACCAATGAAGATTTCTCCATTAACACCTTAACGATTTGTGCCTCGAAAATCTGTACTTTAAATTTCAGAAGCCTCGCCATCTCTTGTAGCGTAAAAAAATGGCAGTTAGCATATCATCGTCAAGTTCTTCATTTGCACTTAAGGTTGCCCATTGCTATGGGGACAAGTTAATATCGTAAAGATTTTTCTGTAATTCAGGGAATTTTGAAGGGTAACGAAACTCTGCGAATATATCAATTTTTAAAATGTCATTTTGGTTTGATTGCCAGTTTCCGGTTTCTTGGGATGAAGTCCAGGTCTCAGCAACCTCTTCGTGTCCTCCTGGGCTCTGTCTTTCTCTTCTTTCTCTTCTTGCTTCATCTTCTTCCTGCTCCTCCTCTGTTCCTTGTCTTTCTCTTCTGTGTTCTGTTGGCTCTTCGTGGACTTCCTCTCCTCTCGTGTTATCCTCATTTTTCTCATTGCGTTCCTTCTTTGTAAGACAATTAAAAGAAGAACAGTAAGTCATAGTACTTTCGAATTTCAAAGGTGGCCTTGACTGTGCTTCAATTTGGATGCAGATAAGATTTTTATTTCATCACGACTTCGATTCAATATTTCGGCAATAGCTTTCCGTGCACATTCCATGTGTGATTCATCAAAATTGAGAGTCTTCCCACAACAAATTACGTACGCCCAAATACAAATAAAAACACCGCAATTATCGTTAGAATATTGTCGGACAATGTCTCGTGGTATAAAATATTCCCAGTTCTTCCAATCGATCCGTTCCGTATCTTCATCTTTCTCATCTGAGATGCATTTCATGAGGTGAAATAATTTTTCGAATAGTCGAGGAGGTGCAGAGCCGTATAATGAATCCAAATATGTCATGATTCTATTTTTGAGATCAACTACGAGTAGTGTCCAGTGACTTCTTGCATTTATTGGTAATAACCACATATCTTGCTCCCACAAATCTGAATTCAATGCGTATCTCAATTCTCCAGGTCGAAGATTATTGTTGTGGAGTAAAGCTCCAACGAATAAACTATCGAAGGGAAATACTCTGAAATTCTTTTCTTCAGCAGCATCCCTCATGAGCGAAAAGAAACAGTTGATAATATTGTCATTGAGCCACTTATCCCTCTCCAATGTTCTCCAGTCTTTCACTACGAGACGGATACTGTGGATAATCTTTGTAATATTTGGAAATTCATCAGGATAACTTGTGGCATCAAAAATATTAGGAAGTTCATGTAAAGACTCTGTAGACGTTATCTGATTTCCTGTGAGAGTATCTTCATTCAGAAGTTCTTCAATATCTGTTGATGAATTCTCAGTAGTTTGAGCACCTGCAGAAATTTTGACAGATTTTGAAGCTCTCACATGACGGTTTTTCCTGAATTTTTCCTCTTGAAAGCAATCAGAATCCAAAACTTCGTTTTTTTTCCTTTTTTTGGTGGGTTTCAAGTTTAGCGTGGGGTTGGCGAGAGTTGGTTTGAGCAAAGTTTCAGTTTTTTGGATATAAGTAATGACTGTCATCTGTTTGTCTTTATCCAAAATGATATTCTTCAACAGGTTCCAGTAATTCTCGATCGTAGCATCAGAATCTCGTCGAATGCCAAATCTTTTGATGACAATCGCAGACCACAGAGGGTAATATGGTAACAGAAATTCGAATGAATGATTAATGAGACCTGGAGAATAATAATCATTTAATTCATCAGTCTCACGATATTTGCTCATCATTTCGTCATGAATTTCCTGAAAATACTTGTAAAATGGAGAATTTCTGCACATAGTTACAGTAGTTTCAGTCTCCTTCGAAGCTGTCTTCCTATCATCATCACCATTGTCGGATTCTTGCATTCCCCCACTTTCTGAAAGTTCTCCCCAATTGTTCGGTAGCAAATCTAATGTACAAAGTTCTTCAAATTTCTCCACGAATTCAGACGACTTTGTCGGATAGCCAAAAACACATATCATAGCTTTCATTATTCTACTTGCTTCCTGTAATGTCTCACAGAGAGAGAGTAATGAAATCGATTTCGCAATTACTGATTTCAATTCCAATCGTCTTTGTTTATTTTGCTTGTTTTCTTTCTTACTACTACGAATTTTCTTCTGTTCTTTGCTTTCTTTTGGGAAAAAATCCTTCATGTGCTTTAGTACAGCTTTGATCGTATGTGACAAACAAATATGCATGATAGTGACATCATCTATCGATTTTTCATCAGTCACTTCATCAAAACGATCTTGGAGGTACTGAGTAAGACTAATACCAACAAATTCGGCCACAACTGAATTTATTAACGCGAGACTGAAATCTACTTCAATTTTACTACTAAAGTTCTATTGAGATATAAAAGTTTCACAGAATACACGAAAAATTTGAGGAATGAAGAAATATGAGGAATTGACTGAGATGAAAATATAAACTCGGCAACAGGTATTGCATTGTATCCTTTGCCTCCTGGAAAAACCATCGCATAATTGTAAATCGTTCTCGAAACTCCTGGGGGGCTAGAAATAATACTTGCTGTAGCATCGAAGTATAAGAATACAGAACCAATTTATTTCATTGCAATTAAAAACTTAATTTGATCTTCAGTGAACAACGTCACGCGGAATGGATCTTGTGATATATCTTGAATGTAACCTTTGACCACTCGGCTCGTCCACGTCAGCTCTAAAGTGTCCTTCATTTTTCCCAAGGCAATCATAACATCACGATCAATTATTTTTGCCGTATTAGCCTCACTGGAAATTTTCTGGAGAATGGTGGTGTCCAAAACATGATTGAGATTTCCATCTTGTATTTCTTCAATAGACATTTCTTTGATCATCATTTTCTTCAAAGTACTCGGATGAACACTCTGTAGCTTCTCTTGGATGTTCATGCGATTCGTTTTCCTCACTCTGCCGATATCTTTCTTCAGCATTGTGTTGTATGACTCCACTACGGAAAACTTGAGCAACTACATCCTGGAACGGTTTCTTGATGATTTGAGATACAACAAATTCAAACGTAACACAGCGAGAATTTTTACAACGTGCTTTAGCTTGAAAATAAGGGACCGATTTGGATTTGCGGTGATGATTTGGCGAAGGATTACACATGTGATCCATAAACGTGAGAATGCACAAAGGATATTCTGCTTCGAATAACTCATTGAAATCGTCTGTCCACTCATCTGATTTTAATCTGACTCCACCCGTCCACCACTTCTCCCAAAATTGTCGAGGAATCATCAAACTGGTGTCCTCTATTTGTCCGTTAGGAAAGGCTTTGCTTTTTGATATTTGGATGTTCGTTAATACCCTCTCTGGCCTCCCACTTGGAAAGATAGAAGATTTTTGCGATGATGGTAACTGAACGTTGACAATGGAATTTCGAGGAATACCGCATCCATCGTTTTCAGAGACATGGGTAAACTGGATAGTATTTGCACCGATTGTATTATCATGACCTGATCGTTCTGATCATGGGCAACGTCGTTTTAGAGGAGGAGATATAAAGATTTCTGGAATAGCGGGTCGTTTTAATGGTACCGAGAAAGCACCATTTTTTGAAAGGAATGAGCTTGATGATGAAAATCTGGCAGTGAATTCTGAAGTCTTCGGAGAGGCAAGTGGTCCTGGGGAAGAAGAGATGGAGTAATTATTGAGGGTTTTTCAGGAACTCTGTGGCTTGGGATAAACGAGGATTCAGTCGGTTTCTGGAATTGATGGAGAAGACATAGGAAGGTTGGTAAATAACTTCACTCAATATACGGTAAAACCTGGATAAATGTCCCGTACCCCTAACTCTAGACTGGTCTCCTCATGAGGGAAACGCCGGAAAAATTATTTTGATCTTATTATGATGAATACGCAGGACGAGAGAAAATTTTAAAGAAAATTCGAAAGTATTAATAAAACTCGAAAGAAAACTTGTAGATTTCTTATGTTATTTTATTTCAATCAATAAGTCTGTAATGAAATCATTTAGAAAACACTGTGAAATAAGGGGACCAGTCTAGAGCTAACGATACGAAAAATTGAACGAGAACATATGACTCCGGTATTGGCAATAAAAAATATTTTTTCCCGAGATTCAAAAAAAATTAGATCATCATTGGAAACAGCTCCATTCTATTCGAGGGTAGTTTGGGATCCCTCAAAATTCATTTCAGATTGAAAGAAAATTCCCCCACCCCAAAACACGCGAACGATCGAGCAAGAATATATAACTCCAGTTTTGGCAATAGCGTATATTTTTTCCAGGTTTAGGAAATCAGATCGTTGGAAATTGACCCTTCTTATTTGAGGATAGTTAGGGCAGCCTCGGGAATTATTTTAGATTTTTTTGAAATTTTCTCACCCTTATCGATTGGAAAAATCCCGTGAAAATGTATGAGTCCGGTCTTGGAAATAGAAAATATTTGCTTTTTCGGGTTCAAAAAATTAGGTCAACGTGGGAAATGGTTCGATTGCATTCGGGGGTAGTTACGACATCCGCATGAATTATTTCAGCTTTTGAAGAAAAAGATTTCCGCTCCAAGGAAGGAATTACTGGGACGAAATTCATTCATGACGACATTTTTCTCCTTTTCTTTCCATTTCTACCTCCATTCTAATTTAGTTTCAGACTGATGTTCTGCCATTCGAATAGATTTTCCGTGATTCTGTAGTTGTAAGTCTTACCGGATACAGTACCAACTAAAAGTATGCATTCCAGAATTTGGAGGATGGGAGACTAGTTTCACCCTCATGTGCCGCATTCTTGTATAAAAAACGGCGTTATGCTCGATCATTAACTGGTTTAAAACTGAAAGAAATTTGGGCATCCATACGATAAGGTAGTTTTATGCCTCAGGGGTAGTATAAGATATAAGGCGCCGGGTCCCTTTGCACTTTCTTCTTTATTTCAGTTTTAATTTTCTATTTCTATGTTCATAATTTAGTTACTTGTAACTTAAGGAGCTTCATAAATAAAATTAATACAAAGTTTAAAAAATTTGAAGGATTTTCTCTTTTGCATTGAAAACCATAACCCCCCGTTTGGTCATATTTTACGGATTTTCCCATTTGTTCACATTTTTTTATTATCAACGACGTGGTGGAAAAATTTGGAAAAAATCGATATCACTCACAGAACTCTATAGTCTAGTCTATCATTTTTTTGAAAGAATTTGTCGGATAGTTTCGACGTGAATAGCTAAAAAGTAAGAGTTATTGACACTTTCGACGCGCTGCGCCATTCAGCGTAAGTTAAAACTCCGAATTTCAACCTTCGATTACTTCTAAGTAACGTGGTCAATTGGTTTGAAATTTTGAAAAAAAATCGAAAATATTATGAAGAAGGGCCTGTCAAAATTTAAAGAAAAAATATCGACAACGACTTTTAGCATAAAACTACCTTAATGAGAGATTCGCCTTCTACAATGTATTAGAATAATAAATAATATGAGAGTTATTGCTTTCGGGTATTTCCGACAATGTTACAAGCCTAGAAAAAATGTGGGCGCGTAGAACGACCATAATCGAAGAACACAACTTATTTAGAAAATCGCAACAATTCTCCTGCAATTGAAAACCACTTACCACATGTTTTTCCTGTTCTGCAGTATAACATCCATCAAAAATAACATCTCCATCATTTCTTTGCCCATCCCTTATCAAATCAATAATTTCAATGATAACTCCATTTTCACTCTGATAGTCTTTCTCTGGATCATCAGTATCCAATATTTCATTCAGTAAAGCATTGTTGTAGAGTGAATCATTCTCAATTAAGTTGAATATTGGGAACGAGTCTGTTGCAGGGATATCGTCGCTAAACTCAGGTGAAACATCATGTGATATTCCATACTCGTTTGTGATCGAATTGTCATCTTCATCACTTGAAGATTCAGCAGATTCCAATGTTTTTTCATAGTATGAATTATCTTCATCCGAAACCGTGTTTTCAGACAAATGAAGATTTCGTACAGCAGAGAGGGTTTTCTTTTCTTCATTCACTCCAAGAGGATTCAGTGTCGAAATATCCTCAGTCGCTGCGGTTCCGTGGTGGCCTTGAACATCCTCGTATTCAAAACTTCTTGATTTTTTTACCGTTCTATACTCAGAATTCTCTCCCGCACATGACTCATTCCTTGCTCGACGAGGCCACATGCACGACCCGTGAATTCCCGGGTGTCCCAGTCCGTGAATTCACGGAGAAAACTAGGGAATTTTGAACTGTATGACTGGTAACAGTTACCGTGAAAACCCGGAGTTGTCCGGGTAATTTTCAAAATCCGCAGTTTGATACCTCCCGTGAAAACACGGGAATTTCCGTGAAAACACGGGAATTTCCGTGCGAACACGAGAATTTCCGTGCAAACACGAAATTTTCCGTGAAAACACAAAAGTGTTCGTGCCACCACGGCAGTTTCCGTGCAAAAACGAAATTCTCTGTGAAAACACGGGATCCGTGCAAACACGAAATTCTCTGTGAAAACACGGGATATTCCGTGATAACCCGTAGTTTCCCATGATAACACGTAGTTTTCTGTATAAGTAGAATTCTCCGCGTGCGGAATCGAATTTCCCATTAAATGTACGGTACGTTCCTCAAACGACACGAAAATTAATGAAATTTAACGCTACGAATAATCGCTGATTAGCCATTTACATTCCCGGGAAAAAATGTTTAGATCTGATCAGATCACATTAGATCTGATTAGATCTAATTTGATCTGATCAGATCTGATTAGATCTGATTAAATTGAGAAATTTGATATGAATAGATCTGATTAGATCTAACTAGATCTGATCAGATCTAACTAGATCTAGTTGGATCTGATCAGATCTAATCAGATCAATGCCTGATCAGATCTGGTTAGATCCGATTAGATCTGAATAGATCTGACTAGATCTAACCAGATCTGATTAGATCTAACTAGATCTAATTGAGTCCATTTATATCGGTTCATCAGATCTGGTTAGATCTAACCAGATCTGATCAGATCTAATCAGATCTAGTTAGATCCAATCAGATCTAGTCAGATATGATCAAATCCAATCCAATTCACATTATGATACATCAGGCGATGGATGAAAACTTTATAAGGTAGAATTTAATAAAACTGAAAAGAGCAGACATTTAACAATTCCTAGTTTTTGTAAATTTCTTCAGATACATCATTTTAAGAAAATGAAAAATGTGCACATGTAGGAAATTCATAGAACTATAAATACAACTTTTTTGAAATGTTTATTAAATGAAAATTTATCTGCTTAAAAAATCCACAATGTGTCAGATCTGTGCTCATTTCATTATCATAGAATTTTATATTCATTTTCGTGGATGATTCTGCATTCCATTCGGGCAGTCCCGACTTTTCTCCGGAGTTATTTCCTCTAATATTTCTGATTTTCTCCAGTTATCACGATTTTAATTTCATATGACATCAAGGAATCGTGTGATAGCTGAATGGTTAGAGTGAGAGTCTAGTAATGCTAGGGTCCCGAGTTCGATCCCGCTGAAGCGCATTTTTTTTCGATTTTTTTTTTCTCTAAAAATTCCAATTTTAATTCATTTGTTGAGTGAAGAATCCAGATTCTTATTTATTTTTCATTTTCTCTAAAAATGGAAAATTTTCATTCCGGACTTTTTGCAGATCCAATTGGATCTGATCAGATCTGAGGAACTCAGATCTAATTTGATCTAATTAGATCTGATCAGAGCGTGCCAATTCTCAGATCTGATCAGATCTAAGGAACTCAGATTTAATTAGATCTGGTCAGATCTAATTTGATCTGATCAGATCTGAACATTTTTTCCTGGGTTATAAGGTTGAAGAGAACGGATGCTGGGATGAATCGGATCAAAGAATGGAGTAAGAACAGGAGTACATAACAGGTTAAAAAATTGTAAAAATTCTACTCTTATTTTCCAAAATTAAATTACTGATACACTGTTAAATGATTCTGTGAAATTTTCTCAGGAAATTACGCCATTTTTGAGGAATTTTTGCTGCCTCTTTTCTTGTATTTTACTGTGGTATCTTCACTTTTCCGAGGGCATCCTCGAATTTTAATTGGCTTTGCCATTTCAATTCTGTTAATATCATTCCTCCCACCTTTGCTAATAGATAAATTCTTCATCCTTGAAGTACATACTTCGTCAAGTGCCTCTTTTTTTTTCTTCTGGTGTAATTCCATTTCAGTCATATCTCGCCAATGTGTTTCCAGTGTTTTCAATTGCATAATTTTTCCTCTACAACTTCGTTTCATCATCATCAATTCGTCCCGGAGATTGTCAATAATGGGCTGCATCTTTTTCCTTTTCTGCGGAACTGTTGCTGCCGATTTACCCTTCTCAATGCCATGTTTAGTACCTTCATCTTTGAGGTCAATCACTTGAAATTCGAAATTCATCCTCTTCCGGTAGTTTTTAATAATACGTTGCAACAATTGCATTCTGTGATCAAAAGTTCTACCGCACGACAGACTGGCAAGAGATAATAAATCATTCAATAAAGAGTTAATTGTATTTCTGGTATCCATTGGGCCAATTCTTGTAGTGTGAAGATTTTTGTGGCAATTGATGTTGGTAACAGATCGGAATAAACGATGATTTTGTTTCAGGTAGTCCTCCGTCATCGATTACCACAAATTTCCTTGGAAAAGATTGGTAAATTTTGTGCCTTTCTGATAGCAATCATATGACGGCATGGTAAGAATGTCGATGAACGAAATTTACATGTACAACCTGTATCAGTGACATCAATTTCTCGTTCCTGTAGTTTATCCACAGCTACCTTTTTGGATTTTTGAAATTGATCTCGCAATAATTTCATAGCACCTCGAGTCAAATATTCGCTGTACTCCTGTTCATAATCCTCTACTCCCTCTCGCTGGATCGTTTTTTTTTGGAAGTTCAAGGAAGTTTTATAATCATTCTCAGCATTATGTGATTTCAACCAAACAAAAAAATCAACGAAAAATTGACCAAAGGTACTATTTTTTTTAATGACCTGTTTGATTTTTCCATTCACTGATTCTAATCTGTTATTTGTATCATTGTTCAAGTTTCCATTTTTCATACTAAAACGCGTCCAATCCCCTCTGATTGAATGCCAATTTTTATCAAAATATAAAACCAATGATGGTGGAGCGATTCGTAGAAAGTCGTTATAATGTTTCTCATAATCACTCTGTGAATAACTTTTTGCCATTTTCTCTAGTAATTCTAAACACTGTGTTCGGACGTCTTTTGTCATTTGATGTTTATCGCCATTTAATACCCGTTTGAAAATTCTCAAACTGTGAAACAAACAAATATATGCAGAAATGTGAGGAAAAACCTTTTTAATTACATCTCTCTCTAATAAATCCTTGTCGGTCATGAAGCACTTAATATTTTCCCAAGATGTTTCATGATGCTTTTTGAAAGTTTCCAACAACCATTCAATGCTGGGCCGATCTTCATTAACCAATAAGGCCACACCAATAATCTCAGAATGTGCATCAGAATCTTCAACCATGAAAATCATGAGACTGAGATTTGTATTCACAAGTTTGTACGTCCCGTCCAGAAAAATTATTTCTGGCCATGCTTTCATTGCTTTTCTCATATCTGGAGTTGTAAAGAATAGCCCTTTGAATTTTTCATCAAGATCATCTGATTCAATTAAGAGCTCCACATCTGCATCTGTAACCAATTCAATTGTTCAATTTCCTTAGTTACCCAATTAAAGTAGTACTGCCGATACTGTCCTGGTCAGTGATTATAGTGTCTGGTTTGATTCATGTAGTGTTTAGACACTAGATAGAGTTCCAAGTTAGAGAGAAAAAGAAAATATCGTCGCCTTAGAGTGTAAAGAGCGTAAGTGCCAGAAACACGAAATTCTGGTGTGAAAGGTGCGTATGTCCACTTATCACTCCAAAATGTTTTTTATGGCCTCTGGAACATTATTTGGATAATTGAAAATTAAAATAACGAAGTGGCGTAACTACCAATTTTAAAATGAAAGGGACGTACTTTCACACTTACGCCCCTTTGTTATTTTCTTTTTAAACGCTATATAATTGTTAAAGTTAAAGTGAAAAGAACGTATCTCCGCACTTACGCCTCTTTGTTTTTATAATTTTTTTTATCTCATGATAATTTTCGGAGTTACGCCCTTTTGTTATTAGGATTTTTTATTTAAATTTTGGCATTTACGCCTTTTTGTTTTTATAATTTTTTTTTACAGTATATGAAAATTTTTGGATTACCCCCTTTTGTTTTTAGGATTTTTTATTCCAATTTTGGCACTTACTCCCCTTTGTTATTATTTTTCTTCCGATGATTAGGGAAAAATCGATGAAAACACTAAAAACAAAAGGGCATATGTCTGGCACTTACGCCCCTTTGATATTAGTCAGTGGTACTTACGCCTCTATGTTATTATTTCTTTTTTTCACTAATATTGCATAAAAAGCCTTGGAAAGCCTATTGGAGCAATAATGGTGGAGATACGCCTTTTTGTTATTTTGAAGAAAGAAAATCGGGAAAAATGGCGCTTACGCCCCTTTCACTCTAAGGTGACGATATCAAAAGTACAGTTTTCATAGTTATTACTGATTACTACTATTATATGCTTTGAAGCTGCATTTTCAAGGGTTTAAAATATTTCATGCATAATTTACTGTCATTTCCTTTTTTCAATCCAAATCAAAACGGTGAATTTGGTAAAATATGATAGAGTATGCGATTTCCCACAAGGCTCAATTTCAAACTCGTGAACTTTCAAGTGTCTATCTCTTTCGACCAGTTCTTTATAGCTCTTTAAAAATTTAAGTGCATCATTATCTGATCATAATTTACAAATCTACCAAATTTCAGAGTTTTCGGAACAGATACTCGAGTACCGGTGGTACTACCTTAATATTGAACTGATATTTTCTATTACTATACCTTCACTATGAAGTAATGCAATAGCTTCTGCGAGCGAATTATTAATTTTTTCATTGTTCAACTTAGCCCGTCGATTGGATAAATCTTTCAAAGTTATGTGTATACCATATTCATCTCGGATTTTCTGTTGTAATAATTTTTTGTTACACTTCATGTTCAAATGCTCATTCACTATTTTTGCAACTTCAGGTGGTAGTTTTCTGTTCTCAAGAATTTGTTTATAAAGTTTCTGCAATGAAATTTATGTGTATTAAATGACAAGAAAGATATAAAATAAGTTTTGACATTCGTACATGATCCAAAACCGTAGCTTTTCGTGAAAGAACGAAATTCTCCGTGAACGTACGGGGTTTTCTGTGAATACACGGAGTTTTCCGTGAATGCGCGGGATTCTCCGGGGACGCACGGTATTCCGCGGGAATGTACGGTCTTTTTCGGGAATGCATGGTACTTCCCGTTAACTATCATGAGACAATGGATTTTTTGGATGAAATTTTTTTAACTTACTTCATTTATTTCATGATTTGAGTGATTGAGATTGAGGTCGTAGATTTCCAATGATTTACCGTCTCCTGAGATATGAAGTTTGATGAAGGCGTTGCAACCTACTCTACACGAGCTAAAACACATACAATAACGTTAAATTTTTGATCTAAATAAGTATGATATTCGTTGAATAGTCAGATAAATTAATGATCCAGATATCTAAAGTCCAGTATAATTTAGAATACTATACCTTGTATTTTTCTTTGAAGGTCGATCGAGTTTGCGAGGTTCTCCCCCGAATTTACAAACATAATGAACATGAGACCAATGGAGATGTTCATTTTTATTTTTTGTCCCGGTTGATTTCAAAGTCTTTGAGTGATCTATTCTGAATCGTGTATACGTTTTGTCCTGAAAATCAGTGAGATGCTCTTCCCACTGTTCTCTTGAACTGAAGCATTTGTTCATTTCCATATTCATTTAATTTTGAGACAATAGAAAAATACCAATATCATTGCACACAACCACAATTATTACGTTCTCAATTTTTTACAAAGAGTTACTTATTCTGACCCAGTTTTGATACTGCTTGAGTCTCTCAAAAAAATGGCTACTTGCACAAAACACTTCCCTCTAAGCTGGATCACAACGCGGTATTCCCCTTTCCAACCAATAGTTATCATATTTTGAAACATAGTTTTTGATTGGTTATTCTCAACAGCGAGAAGAGTATGAGCCAATCAGAACAATGCTAAGCACAAAAAAAACTCAAGAAATGATATTCATTTCGCTTAGTTCCAAGCAGAAAATGCAGATGGCGTTAATATTGCACGTTCTTCTGGTATGGAACTCTATTATTATTTTATAACGAATCTGTTATTGGCAAAGAGCACGCTCGGCTTCGATTCACGCGACACTGTTGCCGCCGGAATTTTCCTCTGACGTCATTACATTTTGAGAAGAGCTAGAGGTAGGTGGATTAACACTCATTGGTTTTTTTTTCAATTAACTTAAATGGCGTCAATTATTCCTAAAGTTTCTTTCCTCAGCCCTTATATTAAATATTGAGGAAAATTAATTTTTTTTGCCGGTCATTAGTATTTTACAGATTTACACGTGGATATCGAGGAAATATTATGGCGATGATAAAGAAACGAAAGATTGAAGAAGAACAAAAAAAACTAGAACTTCATGCCGAATTCGATGATTTTGATACATTTTCTAAATGTTTGAAGCAATACAATTGGGACAGCGATACTCAATATTCCACCAAGGACAGTCGTCTCTTCAAAGTGCGATCCACCGACGAGAACAAAGGAAAAAAGGATGAAGAAGAACGTAAACAGAGAGATTTCAAGTACTCGGAGATCCATTATATTTGTAAACACAAAATCGGCATGAAGTAAGAAGGAGAAGAATTGTTTATACTCGGCATACCTGCTACAAATTTTTTTCTTTTATAGACCAGAAAATGAAAGGTGTCCGTCTGAGATCAAGCTTAAATATGACAAATATAAGGACAAGCTCGTAATAATCGAATTGAATCTGAACCACGAATGTCAGGTAAGATTCACATTTTAAATACAGTCAATGAGTAATTTCATTACGATCCATAAGGAATTCATCTTCCAACAGTTGAGAATTCACTTCATTAATATTTTAATTTGCAGACAAGAAGTGATTCTGAGAAAAATTCCTCCGATGCTGAAAATTTATCTGGGAAAACTGAGGATTCTCCACTTGATTCTCCAGTATTGAAGGTAAAAAAACATAAGGAATAGAATTTTTCTGGTTTATCTTCCCGCCACAAAAGTGAAGAACATGCAGCTGGAGATTATTTACGAAATTTTCTGTGAACACCCAGAGTTCTTCGTGAAAGTCCGGAGTTTTTCGTGAAAGCCCGGAGTTTTTCGTGTAAGCCCGGAGTTTGTCATGAACGACACTGTTTCTCATGAAAAGACGGATTCTGTTTCTCTCTCCTCCCTCTTCTATATGCCCTATATTACTGAATTATGCATTTCAGTGACCAACACTTGAAATCGAATAAGTTTTTGGTTTAATTGTCCTATCTCGCTCAACTTTCGAGATATCCTCCAATAACGGATGACGGAATTTAGTGATTGGAAAACGAAATAGCAGAAAGAGATTCTTCCCATACGAGCAAAATTCTACTATCTCGCTTATTTTCCAAGATATGCGTTGAGAATTAATGGAAAAAAAGCACGAGAAAATAATACTGAGTTCTTAGTTATCCATTTTCATAAAAATATTTCGGAAAATATTGAAGATACGCCTTTTTTGCACGGAGCCTTTTTGTATGTCGTGAAATTCCCTATTAAAAAAGAGAGGAGGCATGATCGTCCTATCTCCTTCAGTTCTGGAAATATTTAGTGAAACAAAAACTAAATTCAGTAATAAAGGAATGAAACAGATAACCTCTACTCTCATTTTTTGAGGATATCTCGGAAATTAAGCGAGATAATCCAATTTCTGAGAGGACCTTCTCTGTAACTTTTGAAATTCTCTACCAAAGAGACTCTCTGAAAAATTTCATTATCCCGCTTAGTTTCCAAAATAGTCTCGAAGAACGAATGTCAGAAAATGAACATGGAGTCAGACGAATTGATTTCATTATATCATCAGTTTTCTTTGAATATCTCGGGGATTAAGTGGGATAGATTGACTTTGCCTTAATCTTTTCCCATAGAGAAATTTAACAGCTAAAAAGAAGGATCAAAGCAAAATCGCTCTATCGCTTAATTTCTGAGATTTTCTCGAAGAACAATGGTTTTAAAAAATCAATTGATCTAATAGCTGCATAATCGTAAAAACCATGGCTTAAACAAATTGAATAGACCGGTTTTAACTCTTCACTATTGATTTTACCTATCTCAATTGGAATTTGATCAGGCTCTTCTATTGACTGATTTTCAGGAGCCTGAGAGACAAGTATCATTCCTCGTGAAGCCTGGAATTGCGTCTGAAGGGAAAGGTGATGATTCAATGTCTTTAGCTGATCGTCTGAAAAAAGTGGAAACATCATCCTTTGATACTGAAAATCATAGTGACAAGACATCGCCATTGATAGAGGATGCTGAGTACAGTGATCAATCAATCTGTTTCCAAAATTCATCGTTTGATTCATCTATGGTTGCTAACGTGATATCTCCGAAGCGCTTCGAGGAAAAGATTCCGGTAACAGAACAGAGACTTGACGCGATAAAGATGCCAGTTGTAATTCCTAAGTCATCACGCCGCCAGCGTGCCATTGGTTTGTCATCTAAATCAAGAATTGAACAGCCTTGTGGGAAAAAAATCATTGCTGAAGATCCAGAACAGATGTCTGAACCAACTACTTTCCAGGAGCTCCCATTGAGTGTCAAGAAGAAGTTGCTGCTCCGAAAATTACTTGATAAAGGAGTCGCTAAGAAAGCCTGTTTGCAGAAATATAAGGTGAAGAAAGAGGACATTAATTTTGACCGACTAGCTTATACATTCAGGAATAAAGATATTAAGCTAAACATTCTGGAAGGGTATCTCAATAAGAACATACTCAAAGCACTCGAGAGAGTTGTTGCTGGTCAACGCACCTCAGATCGTTGGCTTTGCGGACAATGCCAAAAATCGCGAAATACATCCATGGCTTTCCCCGTTATTTGCGATCAATGTCTTGATCAGTACCACAATACATGTGTAGGTCTGGCTGAGGAGCCAAATCCTATGTCTTCTTGGTTCTGTCCTGACTGCTCCACGATGAGGCTCTTCTAAATGATAGATTTCTACTAGTTTTCACTTTTTTAAATTTATTCTTCCCTTTTTTTTACTTATATGACTTGACGTCAGTTTCTATTTTATTTCATTCTCAGTGTAATATCTTAAAAGTAACAAGATATGTATCATTCAACATTATATTTTCGATTATAATAAAGAATAATGATTTTGATAATTATTAATCATATGGAAAAATTATATCGTCACCTTAGAGTTGAAGGGGCGTGAGTGCCATTTCTCCCGATCTGTTTCCTTCGAAATAACAAACAAAAAGGCGTATCTCCACCATCATTGCTCCAATAGGCTTTCCAAGGTCTTTTACGCAATATTGGTGAAACAATAAAAAATAATAACATATAGGCGTAAGTACCACTGACTAATAACAAAGGGGCGTAAGTGCCGGAGATACGCCTCTTTGTTTTTAGTGTTTTCATCGAATTTTCCCTAATCATCGGGAAAAAAACTAATAACAAAGAGGCGTAAGTGCAAAAATTCGGCTAAAAATTCCTAAAAACAAAAAGGCGTAACTCCAAAAAATTTCCATATGCTGTAAAGAAAATTATAAAAACGAAGAGGCGTAAGTTCGGAGATACGTTTTTTTTTCACTTTTAATTTAAAAATTATATAGCGTTTAGAAAGAAAATAGCAAAGGGGCGTAAGTGGGGAGATACGTCCCTTTCATTTTAAAATTGGTAGTTACGCCACTTTGTTATTCTAATTTTCAATTATCCAAATAATGTTCCAGAGGCCATAAAAAACAATTCGGAGTGATAAGTGGGCATACGCCCCTTTCACACCAGAATTTCGTGTTTTTGAAACTTACGCCCCTTTAACTCTAAGGCGACGATATATCTTTTAGAATGGATTTATCCTCTCGCCCGAAACACGTATCGCGCACGCATGGAATATTCCGAATTTACACAAAGAGAATTCGCTATTTACGGAGAACTACGTATTATAATGAAGCTCCGCGTTGACGTGAGAAGTCCGTCTTCACGGAAAATTCCGTGTTCTTACGGAAAATTCCGTTTTTCACATAGTGCCGTGTTTTTACGAAAGATTTCGTGTTTTTACGAAAAATTCCGTGTTTTCACGGAATATTCCGTGTTTTCACGGAAAATTCCGTGTTTTCACGGAAAGCATCTCCACCCCTCAGAAACCTGCAAGGGTGGAGCTCAATGACATAGAGGGTAACTCACCCCATAAAATTGCGTCTTGTGACAATTACCCGGAAAACTCCGGGTTTTCACGGGCATCGCTGCCAGTATTACCAGCTTAAAATTCCCTAGTTTTCTCCGGGAAGTCACGTAATGGGACACCCGTGAACTCACGAGTCGTGCATGTAGACACTTCGTTCCTTGCTTCACAAGGCTCTACCTCAGATATATCTTTCTCTAACTGAATGACAATATTTGCGCTTTTTAGCAAAATAGATGACACAGAATCAGCAAATATCTCGCTTGGATCAGTTGAATATTTGTTTTAATGTTCTGAACTGCCGATAATGCTTGGTGTATTCACCTCAAAACACTCTTCTATTTTTCTCTCACATGGTGCTCTGTCATCTACAATGTTCGTGATTAATGAACCATCTGATGGAGAGATAACACTTGTTGCTTGCTCTGGGTTACAAGCATGAGATGCCGCAGGTTTTCCTGCTGACAGTGGTCCATTTATTCCGTGATCCTTGAGAAGTTCTTCATTTCTCACGATTCCTGAATCATCGTATTCGCTGGTCTTTCTTTTCTCTTCAGGAATTTCCTTATTAAAAATTCCTGTTCCATCGTCTTGCAATGGAGATGATTCTTCTTTGCTTTCATCACTCTGCCCAGCATCAGAATCTGATCCTTGATCAACAGCTTCGCTCATTGGAGTAACACTTCGTGTGCACAATTTTTTAATTTCAGTCTCATGAGACTTGAATAAACTTCGACACCGAGGGCCATATTTAGTCAATGTTTGTTTGCAAGCATTGTGTTCAACAAATTGTCGGGCGACTTTGTGCCACAAACAGTTGTCTCGTTTATACGATGCAGCTTCTAAAGATGTAAAAAAAATGTCCAGATCGTCTTTGGAATCGTGGTAAACTTTGCAAATTGCTTCTGACAACTGTTTCTCAATTTGGGAAACATTTTTCACCATTAATTCCCACAAAACATATTTCTGTTGAGACATTATGATAAATACAAAATAATCTACGACGGTTGTTAAGGGTAAAGTTCATCGTAATTGATAGAATGAGGTAAAGTTCATCGTAATTGATAGAATGAGCAAGTCATTGGGAGAAAAAAAATTGAATTGTCTCAGGGTATTAGCAAAATGTTGTGGCTCTAAATTCAACGTAATATTATTTTCAAAAGACCTTGCTTTTGTTATTGTAAACTGCGTAAGCTTAGGAACTAGAGTTCGTCAGAAGAGGAACTGAGCTAGAGTTCTGCAGTACATGGTTGTTGTATTCAATATATCGCTATTGTTTTATGGAGCCCAAACAGCCGCCAAAATTTCACAATAAACAAACATGACTGAAAAGTCAGTCCGTTTAAAGAAGTTGAGTGAATTTAAGAAAAATCATGGAAAAATGATTAAATCAGGCTGATTAGGTTTATAATATAATTGAAAAATACCGTAAAAACTTACGGGAATATAAAAAGTGCTTACGAACAAAATTAATTAATTAAATATCATGTAGTACCTAAATAGAGGAAGGTTTATCCATTTGAAAACGATGATTGTTCACATCATCATGAGATTCCCGACGGCTATTATGATCAGGATCCCTTGATGTGCTCAAAAAATTGAAAATTTCGAAATTGTCTTTCGCAGAGATATTCCATATTTTTACACGTTTATTCATAACTTCATTCCTTCATACTATCCGCTAAAAATTGCCTGAATCCTTAGAACTGATATTCAAAGAATGATATTAGAGGCACTATCCATTCATTTTTATTAGTGTTCAATCATTTTTGTTGAATTCACTCAATATCCTTGATATTTAGAGAGAGAGAGGTGAATTTTTAAGTAGTTTATTCAACGAAACTGTTATAAAAAATTGTCTGAATTTTTTGAGAGAAATTCCGAAAATTTTGAATGAGTTGCAATTGCTACTGAAATTTCAGGGAATCTCGTTATTGGAAAAAGTTCTCCATTTATTTCCATATAATTCCACCAGAACATTCAATGAAAGCCGTGAATTTCAGTTGAATTATTCCGTTGAAGTTCGGTTAGATCGAAAAAAAAATTGGAGGAAAATAGCAACATTTCGTTTATTTTGATTCTCGATGTAATGTTTGATGGGAAATTGGAATAAGTGGTGAGATTCCTGCAAGGAGGAAAAAAAATTTAACCGGACAGCGAATGGAAAAGTTATCCCCCGATGGATAACCCTGAATTTCTGTTTTACTTCTACTTAATTGAATTCCCTCGAATGTTACCTAACATTTAAAATTTCATAAATATTTTTGCGTCAAAACAAATTAAATATCACAGCCATTAAGATTACCATCGCAGATTTTCCCTAAAATTTGGATCTTCGTCTAAAAGTGTAGATGATTAAATTAATTCCAGGAGTATTGCAATTAAAAGGAGACAGGTTTCAATTTCACCATCACAGGAAGAGTTTTCTTATGTAACAAATGATTAACAAACAATTATATATCGATTATATATTAAGAAAGAGTATTCACTGAAGACGTTACCATCACTAACGAAAAAAATATGAATCTCAATGGAGAAATTTGACGTTTGTTCAACTGCTTGAAAATAGCTCGTTGCGAAGGGAGAAAAAAAATTGCAGGAAGTAAAATCATTGGTGAGGAAATCAATGGAAAGAGAAAGGGAAAAATGGAGAAAGGAGAGAGAGCAAGTCCGATGGAGATTGACTATATTGCAAAAACACTGTTAAGGGAGACGGGCGCAAACTGGGGTACCAAAGAGAAGAAATGAAGTTTCGAAGCTCACAGTTAAAGTATATCTTAATGCATCGAGTTGCGTCAATGAAGTTAGGGGCCATTGTGGCGAAGTAATATACAGAAAAAAAAGATCCGTAAAATGCGAAGCTT
>JABSMS010070183.1:0-20426 GCA_018902275.1 Aleiodes sp. PSUC_FEM 10030003
AACGATGAGGAATTCATTGGGATGTATCCGAATGAGCCCACACTGATAGCTTTCACTTCTTGAGTTCTTCCAGTCCGTTTCATGTAAACAACGGTGACCAGCCATTGGATTTCCTCTCAACGAATAAAATTTCTATTCCCATCGAGTTTTTTCCGTGCGAATAATGATTTTGTGGAAAATTGATGATTAATTAAAGATAATAGTGATTGCTTAAGGCAAAAAGTCATTAGCGGAAAGTAGCACAGAATGATACGACTATCGGTGGAGTATATTTTTTGTATTGACATAAGTCAATTGGTACCATTAGAAAATCGATCGGATGGAATGTCTCTGAATTACGCCCACTGTGCTAATAAAAGTAAAAGGAAATTACGGAAAAAAAATGAAAATGAGATTCATTTGTGATCCACTTATTCCAAATATACAAATAAGATCAAAATAAGGGAGGGAAAACATGTAAATTTTTTCCTCACTTATTTTTGAATCAATGCAAGATCATGCAACGAATTATGGTACAAAATGTAGAAGTATTTGATTTTCGATAATTCTCGCATGTCTCCAGTAAATTCGATATTTTCCTGTTTAGTATAAAAGTTTCTACTGAATTTTTGTTCTTGCTAATTTGATTTCCACGTAGTTTATTTTCAAAATGAAGTTTACTCCACGAGCATGCGCAAAGATTCTTTATATTAAGTAGGCCGTTGCCCCCAACGGTGCCCCGGCTCGATACTTCGCGAGAGTGAACCAACCACTAGCTGCGTTAGCTTATTTTATTAATACCCTCATGATCGACCACTCAAGTGCTCTAAAATCTAAATTAAAAAAAGAATAATCACCATGTATGCATTTATAAGTTAATTGAATAGCAACCTCCATTCGTGTGCGTCTTTTGAATGCGTTGAACATTTGCGTCGATCAAGAGCCATTGAGAAATATCCGTAGTGTATGCAATCGGGCGGCGGGGAATACTGAGAGAGAAAGAGAGAGGGGAGAGAGAAGAGAGCAATTGCGGGGGATTCATTTTAAACTGCGTTCCAACTTTGATCTCACAAACGGAGCATGTTCTGGTATTATCAGCCAATGCAAATTCTTAATATATAGTACAAGAACGTAACATCAAGATATGAAAAGATTTACTATTCAATGCAAAACGTAGTTCTCATTAAACGCGTGTAACTGAATGGATAGTTTTGAGAATGTTTCACAGAAAGCTGCTTTTACAAAAGTCAATGAAAGTATGATAAGTTTGTATAGTTTGAGTTATATCAATCGTTCTAGTTACGCTCTCGTCATGAGATGATTGAAAGTTTCTTGTTCCCATTTCAACAGTCATTCACCCTCTTCCACACAGAATTTCTGTGACATTGGATTATTGGGGCCATATTAAAACACAATATGTACAATATCCATTATTTCTTCGGTCTACCAGCAAATGATTTCATTGGTCAATCAATCATCAACCAATTGATGTATCTGAACCTCATTCCTTAAAGAAACGTTCTCGATTATTTGTTCCAGATGATTTTTACAATTACAATAGGTTTGGAAATGATGAATCGAACAAGATCGAGCACGTGTTTCATACTGAAGAGTTAAATGGTAGATTGTTGAAGGTATCCAGACAAAAACGCTATGTCGAACCACTTTCCTCGACTAATACATCGGCCGTATCTCCAGTGTCGCAGAATCCTATCCCACTGATAAAGACAGAAACCGGTCAAACTGCGAATGTAACATACTCAACCGACAATGTGACTAATTCAACAGCTGAACCAGTGACTTATTCAACGGTTTTACCCACGATTCGACAGGAGCCTGGAGGTACTTGGAAAAACACAACAGTCGTATCAACGCCTCCACCTCCTACCAGAGGACCGGTTAGTATATGCATAAATATTAGTCAGGATTTATTAATAATCCTTAGCCTCTAATGTATTATAAACTGCAAATTATTTACTTTCAGATGATTTGGGCAAATCAAACTCTTTGGCCGAATGCAACAAAAGATAAACCTCTTTCAAAAGACGACAATAAAACAACAAAAGTTAATTTAACGAAGACGACTGATACTCCTTCAAACTCATCAGACTTTGATGATATATCAATTCCAAAATTCAACGATGTCACAAATAACACACTCACACAGAATAACATCACTAAAACGGAAGAAGATACTCATCAGTATTACAACAGTACGTCTATCGTGGATGAAAATATTGGTAGAAGTTTCTGGGTAGATCTTGAAAATCATCCAGACAAAAAGGTCAATGATCTTCTGAGCGCTAGTCATCGTAGAGCAGCGACTGTCAAACTAAAATTTGACTTTCCATTTTATGGACACAAAGTCCGTAATATAACAATAGCAACTGGTGGATTTTTATATACGGGAGAGTATGTACACAGTTGGCTAGCTGCAACTCAATACATTGCCCCGCTGATGGCCAATTTCGATACGCGACTATCAAAGGATAGTTACGTAAAGTATGCTGATAATGGTAAGCATTAACTTTATCGTCCACTTTCGAAATTCATATAAAATAATGTTTTTCAGTTTCTTGAATGATATCCTGAAGAAATATAAGACATTGAGGAAGGCAATTATTTATTTTATAGGCACAGCTTTTACGGTCGAGTGGGAAAAAGTCGTGCTTCAAGACAAACCGGAAGCCGGACCCTTCACTTTTCAGGCAACGCTTCATGAAAATGGAAATATTGTATTTGTTTACGCAGAAATGCCACTTTTAGTTGAAAAAATTGAGGACAAAGCACATCCCGTAAAAGTGGGACTTAGTGACGCCTACATCATGGACAGAACAGTTTTCTGTAAGTCTCCAAAAGTCAAAATAATATTCGTAATCAAAATTTCAAAATTCAACTAGACAGCTCCATAGACTAAATTCAGTATCTGCATCTGGCATCGTTATTCTAAGTTATATCCCATCATTTGGACCACTTCCAGTTCTATAAAAGAGTATTCTCATCTATGCCCTGAACTATTTCAAGATACAATCAATTTACATTCTTGTCAACGTTGTATACTGAGTTCATCTATATTTCAAATGAAATATATCAATTCTTTTTTTCAGTCGTTCGAAGGAAAACTATTTATGAATACCATCGTGTGAATTTCAATCGTCAGGACATAAAAAATTGGACAGTTATTTATCTACGTGCACTACCAACCTGTCTACAAATGGACAACTGTACAGATTGTTTAACAAAAGTCCCCGAGTTTGCATGTAAATGGTGTCCAGAGTTGAACCAGTGTAGTACCGGTACATTCAGAAATAGACAAGACTGGTTACAGAAGCATTGCGAACAGCGGAGTATTAAAGAAGAGGCCAGCTGTCCAGCTGGACCAAAAACCTTCGCAGATCACACAGACGAACATGAACATCCTCGGGTTGTTTCTGAGGGTGAATTGTCAGCGAGTGTTGAACCAAATCGATTATCCAAAGAACCCAGTCTCTTGGGACAAAGTAATGCCATTACTCTCTTTACTGTTTTTTCGTTGAATGCATTTTTCTTTTTGGTTTTTATGTATATTTTTTCTGAATTTCTTTCAGCTCATGAAAATATGAATATGAGTCACATGGGTGTTTCTGGAATAATTGGAATTCTCTTGGTCGTTTCACTTATTACTGGACTGGCAGGTTGGGCCGCATACGCTTATCGCAATCCACACAGTGCATCTGGCCAAATGTTGATCAGAGTAAGTAAGAAAAATTAATATAGGTGATGAATCACGTGATAATCTTTGGTTTTCTGTTCTATTCTAGTACCGTCCAAGCCAGTGGACCTGGCGACGAGGTGAGGCACGTTACACAGCTGCAACAATTCACATGTGATGAGATAATAGCCGATAATCACAGTCAATCACAGTCAATGCTGATACTGTTGGACCAAATTTTTTTTTTCTTTTCATTCTTACGAAAATATTATGGGCTCATGATTGAGGCTCACCCAATTGTTTATTAATTACAAAATGTGTCCTCCCTACAAATGACGCATTACGCCTGGAGTTTTTCTGGGTATTCAAAATTATAATTACCTGAAGAGAGGAAAGGAACAATGAATAGTTGAATTTTATCGCTGGACCAATGATGTGATATCGTATGGATATGCGATTCTACAAATCAATTTTTTAACGAAATTTACAATATATTTCTCGGAAATTGTTTCTGTTATTGAGAATATATTTTCAATATAATGAGAATCAATAACGTAATTTGGAACTGATATAAAAATTAAAGTGCCTTCATTGTAAATGCTAAAAAAAGTAATGAATAAAAGCAAAACATCCGTTAGAGAGCAATTGGAGTAGCATATTCTAGCCGGGCAGCTGAATGATTATGTGATTCTTAGCAGGATGTGGTAAACTTTGTTATTATTTAAGAATTTGTGTTTCTTCTCCTATTATTATTTTTTAAAAAATTATTGCTGTAATTGTTTTAGGTATATAATTTCACTCCTCTATAAACGGGAAACATTGTAATAATTTCAAAAATGGATGCCGTGAATCATTTTTCGTTTGTTTTTTTTTTGGGATAAAATTTTAATCATCGATTTTTAAATTCCTTAATTAAAATATCAATAGTGAAATACTAAAATATCTATATTATATTTATGAGTTTATATATTTTATGGTGAATTTGCAATTGAGACGAGCATTTTTAAATGTAGCACAGTAGAGGAGGAAAATGATAACTCATATGATGTGACAGTAATGATTGGATATGAACTCTATTATTTCTTTTCGCGTGTACATAGTAGATTAATTCAATAATAATTTTTATCTAACTTGTAAGTGAAATATGTTATACAGTCGTCCAAGGTGCCTTTGAAACGGATTTTCTGGAGGGGAAAAAAAAATGATGATAATAATATACGAACGTGTTGGCGAAATCAATTGAGAATATAACGTCATATTTTTTAATGTAGAATTGATATGAGATTTTTTTCAACGATATATATTTCTTTGCACAGTGCAATTTTTCAAAATTGGAAAATGTATAAATATACTTAAAAAAAATAAGAAAAGTTTATATAAATTTTGATAAGCTTCTAATCATATTTACACTGTATGATTGATTTAATAGTTTGTGATAATAAATATTTCCATTTAAATACATTCTTTATTCTTCGAAGAAATTGCTAATATATCCTTACCTTGTCAATTGCTGCGAATATGCGCTAAAAATAACCAGTTTACGGATCAATAATTTTTTTATTATTTCAAAAAAAACAGATGGCGCATCATCAATAATTAACTACCTAACCTAACAATGGAGCGCAGAATTTCAAAACAGGACTATATGAAATGATTCCACGTGTCATTGAAACAATAAATATTATTACGTTGATTTATCTATGAATTTGAAATGTTTCCAGTTGCACTGTCTTGTGATATTTTCGCGATTCGATGTATTAAAGATTATATAATCTTGGGTGAGTCGGAATGTTGAATGAGTTAGTTGAGCATTAACCAATAATATTGTTTTTTTCTTTCATTATGGTTTGAATTCAATTCTTAGGAGTCGGAAATCAACTGAGATTGTTCCGGCTGTCAAATTCCGAATTAATCACAACAATAGACACCGATCATCATGATGCTATTCATAATATTATCCAAAGTTTAAATAAACTCATTATTTTTGGAGGGAGATATTTAAGTATTTTTAAATTACAAATTCAGGCAGACAAACTCATTATAGAGAAAGAATGTCAATATACTTTCAACGACTGGATTATTGCGGCTGAGTTTTTCTCTTCAAATTCTGAGGATATTTACATTCTTTTCGCGCACAACAATATTCGTCTGCTCAATACATCAACGGGAGATTTTAGAAATATCTTTTGTGAAGAAAGATGTATTTTATACGGGGGCCACCTTGCAAGAGAGAATTCAGAGGAAATTATTGTTTTCAGTTGCACAGTTTTCCAAGAAATTTTATTATGGAAAGTTAATAATAAAATCGATTATACAACAGACGTACTGGTTTTACATCGATTAAAAGGCCATAAAGGTGTTATTTTCTCTGTATTCTATGAGCCAGAACTCAAACTTATAACTTCTACCTCAGACGATAGAACAATAAGATTATGGGGAGTCGTGGAAAATAATCGTAAAGTTTCTCATGCAACAGAATGGGAAAATGTACAAATTAATCTATTAACTACAATGTTCGGACACACTGCTAGAGTTTGGAAGTCAATTATTGTGGATAATAATATTATAAGTATAGGAGAGGTAAATGAAGTAGATTTGTATGTAAAGTCAAATAAACTCATTGCTAATTTTCTTTTAGGATTCACTGATTTGCATTTGGTCTCTGACTGGCGAACTCTGTAGTAAAGTAATGGCCCATGGAGGAGCAACAATTTGGAGTATTGAAGTTTCACCTGACAAATCAATGATAATCACAGGCGGCGGCGATGGAGCAGTCAATACTTGGCCAATCGATTCTTTGAAAACTCCTTCATTGATCCCTAAATTTATTTATAAAGACAAAACTCCAAAATTTGTTGGCTATCTCAATTCCGGAGCTCTTGCAGTCTTTATGGATGGAGGCGATTTATTAATTTATGATCGGACAGATGAGTTAAAATTTTCTTACAATTTACCAAGATGTAAAAGCTATTGCCTCATGCATATTTCTCCAAACCGTAAAAATATTGCATTTGCATCTCAAGACGGTTACATAGTGATTTTTGAAGAATATTCCGGTGAAGAATTCTATTTAAGTAAAGTAATAGAAAAAAAAGTGATCGATTCGAAGATTTTCTCATTCCAATGGTTGAATAATGAGAAGATTCTAATATGTGGGGCTCGAGGCGATTTGAAAGTCTTTAATTTTTGGAAGCATGCAATCGAGTTAATCTCAGAATTCACATTACCCCCTAGTAAAGAATGCTGGACAACATCTGCAATGGTTCTTGGGACTTTGTTAATCTGTGGGGATCGTGCTGGAAGTGTTTACGTTTTCAAAATGAATTCTATTATTTCAATGAATCCGGAACAAATTTTTTTGAAAATACATGGAAAGCTGGGAGTTCAATCATTCGGTCAGTTGGGAAAAAAATTGATTAGCACAGGAAGAGATGGAACTATGAGATATTATGAAATGGTTAGGTATAATTCTGAAGAATCATTGAAACCTCTGCACTGGAAAAAAATGCCAATGGAATGGGTTAGCAAAACTTTAAAATCAGAAAATGATTTTTACGTGGTAGGATTCAAAGAAATCGAATTCATGATTTTCAGTATGCGTTTAAACAGATTAGTTTTAAGTTTTATTTGTGGAGGAGGTCACAGGTCATGGGACTGTGAGTTAAAGAATGAAGCAATTAATTTTGTGTGCATCAAAAATAAACAAGTGCATATATTAAATAACATGCCGTGTTCAGCCAGTAAGATACTAATTCCCGGATTTCATACAAGAGAAATTCATTCCTTGGCAATTTTACCTACTTTCAATAACCATAAACTTTTGTTGTCTGGTAGTGAAGATTGCAGCATTCGCATCAGTGTTTTAGATTGTACAAATACATCAAAATATAATTTTAGACCATTAGATATTTATGACGGTCACATTTCGAATGTGAAGGCTGTAGAAATACTCAACCTTGATGATTCTAAGAAAAATTCTAAAAATCTAATATTTTCTGGCGGTGGAAGGGCACAATTGAAAGTATGGGAAATTAATATAGATAATGATAAAAAAATACTTCAAAGTGATGATGTAATGGGGGTCGAATTGACGTCTTTCATGCTCAGAGGGACTGACAGAGACCGACGAAAAAAATCACAAAACACTAAACAATTATATTATTTGGATCCGGAAACACGTTTTATGGATTTCAGTGCCTATTTGTATCCACTGGATAAAAATATTGTAATATTATTCGTTGCTTGCTCGGATGGTTTCATTAGAATTTTGTCATATCAGATTAAATTAAATGAATTGTCGTTAGTCAGAAGCGTTCCTTACTTTAATCGATGTATCATAAAAGTTCATTCTTTTCTACATGGTGAAGAATTAATTCTCATTTCCATGGCAACTGACGGCTTCATAAATTTATGGAATATGAATTTCGTATTGGAAGAAATTTCAGAGAATGATGAACAAGAATTCGCCAAAGAAATGACAATAAAACCATTTGGAAGATGGAAAGCTCATCAATCTGGAATCAATAGTTATGATTTCAAAATGGAAGAAAAAAGAGAATATTTCATAGTTTCTGGAGGAGACGATAATAAAATTAATTTATCTGTGTTCAAAATCCGTAATTCTCCATCTGAAGACACTTGCCTGAAATTAGAAAGCAGTTGGCAAACATCTTCCATTCATTCCGCACAAATAACAGGTAAACTCAGGACTTACAGTAATTTCGTCATAATATCGTCGTTTATTAAAAAGCTTGTTATAAAAAAATTAATTTTCTAGGTGTTAAATTCATGATGCATAATCAATTCGTGAGTGCTGCGATGGATCAGCGTGTGGTTCTCTATGATTACACATGTACTAATGGGGAATTGTCTGTTTCACCAATGAGAATTATACATACGTTTGTATCAGATTTACAAGGATTAATTTTATGCAATAAACATGAAAATTGTGATGAAACACTGGTATATGTATATGGCCAAGGATTAGAAGTATTAATCCATAATAATAAAAAGTGAGCAATTTATCAGGGACTACATGATTTGAGATATGAAATTGAGATGTCAAATTTTGTGGGGAGCATCCAATATTTTCCTAATAATTATTAATTTATCAAAAAATTAACTCTAGTACTCAGTTCTTTCCAAATGTCGTAGCCATCAGTCCATGGGATAATTTCAGCGAGTACCGTATGTTTCTCTGGATTATTTAAGTATTTCATAATAGCATAATCTTTTCGAGGGAATGCCAAATCGTTCTCAGATAATTTTAGGATTGGACAAAAATCATTTTTACCATCTCCAGCATAGGCTACTTTCCCAAACTCAATGCCCTCATTTAATCGGTTCTTTATGTAACGCTCCAATACATAGCCTTTGCATAAATTTTTCTCACTAAGTTTACAAAATTCCTGATCTTGATACTCTTTCACATGAAGCATACCGGCATCGTCAAACCAGGCAGGATTTGTGAAAATTTTTGCCACTGTATGCTTTAGTTTATTATAAACGAGCCAATTATCAATGAAAACTGAATTTGAATCACTTATAATAATGACTTCACAATCATGTGCATGTAAATTTTCTAATAGTGATTCATATCCCGGCACTGCTGGAATTGAATTAACTGTTTTCTCAATAATTTCCTTACTTATTCCTTCAGCGTGCAACAATTCAAAAATTTTTCTCATAAATTCCGTCCAGCCTCCACCTTCTCGATATAGTTTCTTAACATTGTCTGGGATTCCTCCCGGGAGCATTTCATAGGCCACATGATCACTATTTTTATCCACTATCGTGTGATCGAAATCAAAGACAAAAAGTAAAGGTTTCTTCATCTAGAACCATTAGAATCGTTATAAACATATGTTTCCTCCAATTACATCGTTTAATTTCTTTTGTTAAATAGAAAAGTACTTACGGTTATTCGTGAGCAAAGATTTCGTCCAATTTTTATAATCATAAAGATCGTTAGCAAATAGGATTATTCCATAACTGAAGATAAAAAACTTTTCTGATTAGCAAAAGTTAAAAACTTTATTTATTTAACACGTAATTTGCCATTGCAATAAAGTGTGATATTTGGTTTTACTTACTCCCTCAGGCGGACACGCTGCGTAGCTCTATGATCAACATAAACAAAAGAAAAAGCCGGCTTGTCATTGAGTAGTAGACGAAAGAAAATTTTTTTCTAAGTGGCTAAGTATAAGCAAATTCAGAAAAATGTCATTTAGACCTGCAGGACTATCGGACTCATCAGATGAATACGACGATGAAGATGGCTTTTCCATGGCTGATGATGTAATTTTCATCAAAACGATATTCCTTAACCTCTTCTCTCAAATAAGATTGTTCTCGTAAAAAAGTATGAGATAAAATGGACGTTCTAGTAAAATGGCACGAGATCAATTGCTTTTCAATGATACCATTGAAATGGTGAAGAAATCACCGATGAAAAACTGTATCGGAAGTATTTGCAAAAATCGCAGATTTTTCAAGAATGAAAAATCTTCAATTTTTCTTCAATGCAATCAATGTTTCAAGAAATTCCCAAAAATCCATTCTGATACTAGTCTTACAAAGAAAGTCTCCTTTTCAATGAGACAATGGAAACAATCCTATCTCAAATACCCTCGAATACTCCTTTTAAACAGTTTTTATTGTATAAAATATTCGAATTCGAATCCAGTCAACATCTCATGTTTCCGTTTCATCCTTAATATCGATTCCATTCCAACTGCCGCCAATTTTTTTCTCCAATCGATTAAAGAAAATTCATTAATTCTCTTTTCAGAGACCTCGGAGGAAGAAAATATTACCACGCAGGCAATTCATCAACAATTATACAGAGCTAGATAATAATAACGGCAATACTCCGACTTTGAATGATGATGAGGATTTCCATTTCAAAGTCTTAACAGCCTGTATGACTGGACAAATCAATGTAATTGATGAATTCCTCGACCTTGGAAATAATGTCGATGCTTTTTTGAACACTGGCTGGACCCTTTTATTATATGCATCATCAGCAGTTCATTCTGAAGCTATTCAACATTTGCTGAAACGCGGAGCGAATCCCAATAAACACAAAAATGGTTACACACCTTTGATGGCTGTCTGTGATTCTACAAATGGGAAGACTGAACAGTATTTAGAGTGCATTTCAATATTACTCGAAGCAAAAGCTGATCCAAATGCCATTAGTAAAGATAGAAGAACAGCGCTGATGTTTGCCTGTGCAACAGGAGTACCGGAGGTGGTTCTAGAAATACTCAAACACAATGTGAATATTAACGCTGTTGATAACGATGGTAGATCAGCCATTTTCTACGCAGTCACTTCGAATAAAGCGGAAATTGTTAAAATCCTCATTGCAAATAAAGCATCGACCAGTGTAACCGATAGACGCAATTTAACAATTAAGGACATTGCTCTCACCAAAGGCTACGACAGTATTTTGGAGCTTCTGAATTTTGAAGAGGAAGCGATTGAAAACTTTTGTCCAACGACACGGCTCACTGAGTGGAAAGATGCTTTTCCCGCGATAAAACCGACAGATAATAACTCAATCCACATGGACGTTGCTGCGGTTCTATATGGACTTGGTTTGGACAAGTACAGACCAATATTTAAAGGAATGGAATTGAAGCAGTTTCTTCAGTTGACTGAAAAGGATTTAATTGCTCTGGGAATGGACATTGAACTTCATCGGAAACAGTTTCTTAATGGTCTGCTGAAATTTCATACGAAGAAATGGTGTCACTTGAGTCTAGGCAATGTTAACAAAACTTTGTCTTATACGTGAGTATAAAGAAAATTACACTTGTACGATTGGTTCGAGACAAAAACTATCTTTCATTTCCAACATTTCTTGTCTTCTCCCCAGAATTTATGATGGAATTGTTTCTCTGGGTAATGCAGCCCGTCAGATTAATGTGATGGGTGCTAGTTTTCGGTACATAAAGAACAATCTGTTGAAAATTGGTAAGACTAATGCTGCATTATCTGAAGTTCAAAGAAATGCCTACAAAGATGAACTCGAAAAAACTGAAAAAACTCTCGGATATCTGAAAAAAGATCTTAGTCAGATTCTGCATTTTGCTAAAAAAGTTGAAAAGGATAATATCGTACATTCACCAGCAGAATATATTGGTTCCGAGAAAAAAAAAGCAATGAATTGGCCAATAATTCTAGGCACCACGGTGATGGCTGGCTTTTATGTAGCAAAGTCTACATATTTGAATAAGCTGTGGAATTAAGAATCTCATCTTACGAATACAACGAAACAGTATTTTTGTTTGAAGATTTATTAAATCTAAAGCGATACTTACATTCTTTTCATGTTATAGTGTTGGAGAAAACAATATATTTTTTTTACATTAAAGAGCTTTCCACACGCACCATTGAATTTCCTTTCACTCTTTCTATAAACTCATTGACTTTTTATTTATCTCCAAGACTAGCTAATTTCATCATTAGGAGAAAAAGCGGATGGAAAGTAGGAATATTGCGTTGTCTAATAGCAGCTTCGTATTTTTGCAAAGGCCCACTACTTAAAGCCAGCCGATCTTTCTCATTGGGATGACTGTCCATCCATTGGGATAGTCTATTTATAGACCATCCAGCACTCTGATGAGGAGACTGGAATTCAGGAGGAGCACCTGAGAATAGATGCAGTAAAACAAGTGAAGCAGGTACTCCACCCTCTCCTTTCATTTCCACAACTTTCTCTACCATTTTCTCAGGTCCTAGCGACAATAGAGTTTTCAGGGCTCTTAGAGTTCTGTACTGTTGTTGTTCCAATAGTCCCAGCTGACCTCCTCGACATAATGGAGCAAGGGCCAGCTCCATTTGTCCAAAATCAACAATTAACTTTGCCCTTCCAAAATCAGTCAGTGGTCTGATTAAACATGCATGTCGAACAAAGAGTTCAATACATCTTGATGCGACTACATTACAGCTTTCCGCAACGACAGCTTGATTCTTGTATGGTGCAAGGAAAGTGGTAACTGATCTCAAAATAAAGCCCTGTAATTCTCTCATATAAAGTGAACATCCAACTTCCCTTCCAAGCGGACTACTTGTATCTCGGAATTCCGGATCATCGTGCATCGTGAGAATGATACTTTCAATGGCATCGCTGATTGAAGAAATCAAGGGAGCTAAAATATTTTTCGTCAAGGTATTTGTATCCTCAATTGCTGCAGCAATAACCGTCGTACCGTCTACTGGTAAACTCCCAGCTAAATTAGCAACAACTCTGCCAGTCTGACTTGCTAAATAATAAAGAAGGTTGGCCAAATTTACATTGGTCTGTTGTCCAGCAGTCAAGGTATCAATTACTTGGCTCGCTTCACCCCCTGTTACCAAACCCTGTTCACATTTTAAACAGAATAATCTTATGGCTTTCCCAACATTTTTAGCGACAACCGTTGACAGGCTCTCATCAACAAGCGAAACGCTGAGTTCACTCGTAACTGTTCTTATCAAGCTGTCTATCTCATCTGGAGTTGGAGAAGAATCAGCTGAGAACATTGTATGAACGGGGTCCAAAAGTCTCGATATTGATCTGGATAAATAGGCATTTTCAAAAGGCTGAAGAATATCTCTACTTATTGTATAAGTCCCTATGGCTTGGGGTCGTTCCTTCAGTCGTTTTTTAAGATCGAGAAAAACTCTCAAAAAGTTTGGGTATTCTCCTTCTAGAGCTTGTTTAATAAATGAAGAAGCTTGTGATCTTTCAATTAAAACTTTTGCCAAGAGTGTCGTCACTCTGCTCCAAAAAGATCCTGATAATTCATTAAATTCTTTGGCATGATGCTCTAAAAGAATTCTCTCGAGTAGCTCAATTTGTATACATTGTGCATAAACTGTGTCTTGGAAAAGTCGATCAAGATTTTCCCAGAGTCGTGTCCTCACATTGCCAGAAGTTCCCGGGGTCGGCAGAGCTGCTCTACCAGGTGCCCCTCGTTTGCTTTCTTGATTCGAGAGTATAGAGATGTCTAGTGCTTCTCGGGCAACCTTCTCGATCTCAGAGAGTGCAGTTTGTTCAATTTTTTCCACTGCCTTCTTCAGAATTCCTAAATTCTCGAATACTTGAATTGCAGTTCCTACTTGACTGCTATCTGCTTTCTGAAGTCCTTGAGTCAGGGAATGTGTTGCCATTCTCTGAACAGAGGCTTTCAGTGTCTTTACGGCCTGTTGATCATCAGCTACAATGTCTAGGCCACTCAAGTCCGTATCAGACATTAATTGTTCCAGCTCATGCAGACTTTTCGCTGCTTTAATCATATCTGAACTCTGAGCTGAATTACTAATTTGGGAATGAAGTTTCTGAGAGTGCAGGAGATGTTGGACTCTTCCAACTCTTCTGAGAAGATCTGATGTTTCGTGGAGACGCTTCAAAACTGTCGTTTGGGCTTCTATTCTGTTAAAGGGCTCAACAATTTTCCCGCGTAGCCTCTCGACTGCTGACAGAAGACTTTGGACATGTGTCTGCATTATCGAAAGAACACTTTCAATTTTTTCTACCCATGTCACCTGGGAAAGTAAATCTTCATAGTTCTCGAAAACTTGTTTGTGTAGCTCTGCATCAAGGATCTCTAGGGCATGGCTCAATTTTTTTAATTGTTGAGCAACTGTCAGAAGCTTTGTAACATCGTTTTGTTTTGCGTCTGGATCCAGAAATTGTTTGAAAAATTCTGAAAAATCCCAGGTCAATAATTAATTATTATTAAGTTAACAACTTTTTATCCTGTGGATTTGCATTCTTCTCATTTTTATAATTACCATCGTTCTCGATACTAGCTACATCCATGAATCCACTCATATTCCTCAAATTAGATATTTTTATACCTCCTTTAGCATAATAAAATTGAATAATAAAGCAATCACTGCGTAAAATTGCATATATATTATGTACACGTGTTATCATGCATAGGACGACTGTCACTGGGACGGGAGTAAGCTTGATTTTCATTGAAGGCGAGTACTGACAGCCTCGTCTGCTCCATGCGAACTACCTGAAAGAGATTATTATGGTCTTACATTACTTGGTTCTATACCCATTGTTGTCATTTAATTTTAAATAATTATTTGGGAAATTTTGTTTCAATTATTTTTTTATTAGAAACTCCGACAGCTTCGCTGTCATCATGATCAACAGTCTCTTCATCATCAACTCATCGGGGTGAGTTTTATGAATTGTAATCAAATTACATTTGACGTTTAAGACATCGTAGGTTAAATCATCTTGTGTCTTTCATTAAATATTAATATTGTTGCAATTTTTTTGTTCATTCGTGCAAATTATAGAGATGTCTTCATGGAGAAACACTGGAAAAGTGCAGTTGCTAGATCGCTCTGTGATTACTTCTTTGATCAGCAAAGACGGGTACTTTCTCCTGAAGATACACCTCCTGTTATTGCAACGCCACATCATTATTTGATTAGTATTTACAGATGTAATATGTTCTTTGTTGCTGTATGTACTACAGAAGGTACTTGATTGATACTTCAACTTTTAAGGGAAAGCGGGGTAAAATGGGCATTCTAATGAAATGGTTCAGACGATGATATTTTTTTGATTTCGTGGATAAGCTGAGGGAATTTTCGTTGCGAAACGTGTTTAGGGAATGATTTTCAGGAATATATTAAAAGTTACAGTTTTTTTAATCAAAAAATTGTAGGCTAAACTTTATCCATGTTAGAAAATTTTAAGTTTTTTGGGAATAGCTCCGGTTCTAACGGAGCTAATTAACCACCAGCTTAAAGATTTGAAGCATTTCCCTTCCATTTGAATGAGCTTTTTTCGAATCTTTAATGGAGATGTAGAAGAAGAATGGATTCTTGTAAAACGAATTTGAATTTAAGAAATCCGAAAAAAATATTCATGCTCATCCAAAGCACTTACTTTTAAGATTTTTTGTTTATTCTTTGCTTTACGACAATTAGAACCAGACATATTCTCAAAAACTTAAAATTTTTAGAGAATGCAATAATTTTTTGCCAAAACAATCGCATTTCCAACAATCTCCAAAAAATCATTCCTGAAATATGTCTTCCATCGAAAATTCTCTGAGCTTTTCAATGAAATCATCGAAATAGCTTATCTCGAATAGTCTCACACCATTTAAGCTACTTTTATTGCACAGAATATTGAAACAGAATGATCGAGATGTTTTATAATTTCAGTTCCACCACTTTTTGTCATTGAATTTTTACACAGAGTTGTTGACACATTTGAGGACTACTTTAATGAATGTACTGAAACTATAATTAAAGAAAATTATGTCGTTGTTTATGAGCTTCTGGATGAAATGCTGGATAATGGCTTTCCACTGGCAACTGAATCCAATATTTTGAAGGAATTGATAAAACCACCGAATATTTTACGAACTATAGCCAATACTGTAACAGGAAAGTCAAAGTAAGTAATTCTTTAGTTATAATTTGTTTCTTTTTCTTTCCCATGATACTGAAACTAATCTGTTTATTGTCGAAAACTTTAGTGTTAGTGCAATTTTACCCAGTGGTCAACTGTCCAATGTTCCCTGGAGGAGAACTGGTGTTAAATATACAAACAATGAAGCCTACTTCGACGTTGTGGAGGAAGTCGACGCGATTATTGACAGAACTGGTGCTACAGTTACTGCAGAAATTCAAGGATACGTAAGTGTTTAAAATAGAAAAAAGTTAAATAGGAATTTAACAGTTATCAAGCATCAATTCTTCTTCTAGATCGATTGCTGTATAAAATTAAGTGGAATGCCTGATTTGACATTATCGTTCATGAATCCAAGATTATTTGATGATGTCAGTTTTCATCCTTGTGTGAGATTCAAACGATGGGAGGTAATTTAAATTCTTATATTCAATTCTCCTCAAATCTCCTGTTACCAGTAAATTCATATCAATAATGAGAGTATTTTATTTTTAACAGTCAGAAAGAATTCTATCTTTCATTCCTCCGGACGGTAATTTTCGATTATTGTCATATCATATTGGCTCGCAGAGTATCGTAGCAATTCCATTATACGTCAGGCACAATATCAGTTTGAAGGAGCCAGGTGGTGGGCGACTCGATATTACAGTGGGACCAAAGCAAACTGTTGGGAGAACTGTGGAAAATGTAACCCTAGAAATTCCCATGCCGAAAATTGTTCTCAATTGTACTCTTGTACCAAATCAGGGCAAATATTCCTTCGATCCTGTCAGTAAGGTCTTATTTTGGGATATTGGAAGGATAGATGTTTCCAAGTTACCTAATCTTCGAGGCTCGGTAATTTTTTGTTTCTCATTGCTTAACAGTAAAGAGTCATAGTGAATAATAATAAATTTATTCTTCTATTTTCTTTTCCGTTTTGTTTAGATAACCATCCAAAATGGAGCAACAGTTTCGGAGTCAAATCCAGCGATTAATGTTCACTTTACTATTAATCAGTTGGCAGTTTCTGGACTAAAAGTGAATGGTCTTGACATGTATGGTGAAAAATATAAGCCATTCAAAGGTGTGAAATATATAACAAAGGCTGGAAGATTTCAAATAAGAATGTGAGCTCTTAAAGTTTTGCAGTAAATTACTCCACGCAATACCTCCGAACAAATTCTTGGAGGACATTACGACGAAAGGTAATTTTTATGAGTAAAATGTTCTATCATGGTAATTCCTCTGTTTTATATCGTCTCCGTCTCTCTCAAATATAAATAAATTGTTAAAAATTTCGAAATTTTTAGCTTTTTGTAATTAAAGTACCCTTACTCTCATATCCTTTATTCATTTTCAGTCTTAAAATTGGTATTATCGCATAATAGTTATAAATAATTTAGAACAACAATTTTTTGGCATCTATGTCTTCCCAAGTTTGATGAGTAGGATACGTGAAAAGACGTTCCATGTTGGTTGCATAAATTGTGTGATTGTTGACAAGATTTTTGTGCACCTAAATGGAGCAATTCAATAAGATACGTTATCACGAGTGAATGAATGGAAGAGGTACGAGATAAAAGTGATTAAATGAATGGGTGTACCTTTAAGGTTTGTAATAAATCCGCAACACTAACGGGAGGCAGCTCTGGTGGCAATGTCTGTGAAGAACAGGCTATCGCAAAGGCAGTTGCTTGCTCAATATCATCAATACTTTGTTTAGCAGCAGGCACTTGTCCATCAGGATCTACAACGTCCGTAGGAGTACTAGAAAAAAACAATTGAGCATGAGAAACTCACTTTTTTCACCACAAGAAAGACCTTGCCTGTAATGTTTACCTAGAAAAAAGGCTTTGTGGTATCGAGATAGTATTTCTTTTCCATGAACTTGGCACGGGTTCTCCAATATTATAAATAAAGCTACCATCTCTAACTGCAAAGCCTTTCCTTCTAGTGATAATTGCAGTTATCAAATTTTTTAGAAATATCTGAGTGGCAGCGATTATAATGTGTGCAGTGTTTTCTTCAGCACCGTCCATATTATTCTCCCACGCGGCTAACATGAGTCGAGCAAGTACAAATGTACGATCAGGAAGAATCAATTCTTGAGCACTCGAACGATTTGCGCCGATCGGCTCATCGCCAACTGGTGACGATACTTGACTGAGGACTTCCACATAAACATCTGCAGGCTAGAAGAATATAACAGGAATATTCAATTGGAGCAGTTGAAAAGGAAGATGACGTAACAAAAATAATGTATATTAAAATATACCTCAAAGTTTGCTTTATCCGTTTTATATTTCCGTTTTAACCGAAGTTTCTTTTCTTTTATCGTCTTGTCTTTGTCAACATGTACATGAGTATTATTAGCTTTCACGTTTCTCATTGGTGTTACTGTTGCAAGGCCCCTTACTTTGTTAAATAAACAAAGAAGAAATTCATTGTGAAGATGAACTTGGTCCTCAGTCATAATATTTCGCGCCTCACAGTCAAATTCTTCTTTCGAGGTCTGCAAAATGAATAAAGAACGAGTTTTTCATCGAACCTATTACCACTAGAAACTAAAGGAGAATTAATCAATTACCTTCATTTGGAACCACTGTTTCATCTTTTCAAAGTATCTACAAACAGAGTAACAACGAGTTGCTTAACCTCATATACACATTGTAATGATTTTAATTTCTACAATAGTGATTAGTATAATTTAAAATGACTCACACTTTAGCATTTTCACCAAGGGAAGCTACGAGAGTTTTTCTGGCAATATTTAAATCCTTAGAAGTTGTCATATTAAATATCTAATAGGAGAAGTGTCTTCACATGCAATTGTGACAACTTTCGGAGCACTAGCTGCTTGTATATAAACATGCATGAGGGCGTATTTTCAAATACGGCTATTGTCGCGCAGCATAACCGTCAGACGAGTCGCAAGCGCTTTCAGCTAAGCCGCGCGAACTTCAATTGGCGGATAATTCAATCGTAGAACTCTCAAGATTGTCATGAAGAGTATCTTGCCCGAATTTGGGACCGAAATTCTCGATTAATGAAAATTTGTGACTCTGATAATGGTCGAAATCGAGGATGGACGGTTTTAGTGGAACTTTCTTTTTTTGCATTTTTCAATTTTTTTTAAATATTCAATCACCAAAATCGGCATAATTATTTCTTTTATTTTATACAAGAAATTCTTTATGACAACAATATTAAAAAATATATTGGTAATATTGAAAATAATCTAAAATTTTTGAGTTTTCAATGCTTTCAATCGGAAGTTATAACGATTGAATTACATTTACATACTTATGTTTAAAATTGATGAAACGAAAAATAACATTCATCTGACAATTTTCAGATTTTTCTTTTCTTTAAGAAATAAATTATTTAAAAAAATGAAAAATAAGTATATGTAAAAAATTCAAAAAACTATAAGCGCGAATTTTTTAAATAGTATTTAATTATAATTTCTTCATTTAAAAAAATATAAATATTGTCAGGTGTGTGTTAATTTCATTATCATTTAAAATTGTCATGGTAAAAGATTGACTTCAAATATCTAATTAACAATGAGCCAATGTGAATATTTAATAATCACATTAATATGAGAAATATTCGAATGTTATCACTTTGTTATTGAATTAAAGCCAATTTTCCATGTGCTTTTGCCTGATTCTTCCCCGATTAAGCCGGGGTCATCTAATTTCTTTAGCAGGTATTTTTGATCGCACCAAATCCCAAGTTATCGATGTTGTATCTGATTTCGTGCATAAATCCATTTTGATGTACGAGTATTTACTTCCGCGTTCAACTGCAAGACACGTGCCAGCTGCTATGTTGTATATTGGAGTTCCACTCTAGAGTAAAAAATTAATGTTATCAACGAAATATTATATTGTCATGAGAATGCGTTCAATTTCCCTATAGAATACATACTGTGCCTTTGTGTCGCCATTCTTGATCTCCACCCATTTCATGGCATTTACCAAGTTTTGGCTTTTTTCCACTACCATCCAAACAAAGCATCTGTCCTAATACTAATTCATGCTTGTCGGTATCATACCACATCTGAAAGTGTAAATTATCCGACAAATTAGTTAATGATGAATAGGGGAAGAAATGTGATGAAATGGACACAGGGGGTAAAATGGACATACCCTAGTTTTGATGTTATATATTATGAAAATCGCAGGAAATCGAAGAAAATATCAAAGGTAGGTTTATTTTGATAGTTCCATTGGAAAGCTGAGGAAATTCCAAGTGGAAAACGAGTGTAAAAATTAATTTTTTTTATATTTTAGAAAATTTGAATTCTCTGGTCGAAATTTGAAGGGGTCC
>JABSMS010070184.1:0-24023 GCA_018902275.1 Aleiodes sp. PSUC_FEM 10030003
TTCAAAATATTCATATTTTGAATATTCAATTCACTTTTTGAATTGAATAGTATCCTTCGATTCAATTCAATTCAAATACTATTCGCACACCCCTAGTTTAAAGCCGATGATCAAATTTGAAGCAACGTGATGGATTTCCCAGTAAAATTTGCCTAATTCTATTGATGATCACTTTGACAATAATTCCGAACGGCAAACCGAATGTAATTTATCATTGAAATGAAATTATATTGGAAATTATAGAGAAATTTTATGTAAAAGACATATCAGAGGCCCCAGTTGGAGCCGCATGGGACATATTTTTTTTCAATTATTAATCCATTCACTCCATAACAAAATTCCTGACCTCTATGAAATTTTCTTTATTTCCTATGCATATGTGATGTTAATATCATAAAATAATTAGCGCGAGTATTGAATTAAATCATGAATATTTGTAAGTGCTGTCAAAACTTTGGTGGATTATTGATGAAATCAATGACTCGTTAATTAATTAAAGTGTACAGCATAAATATGTAAATTAAATTGGAAAATTCAATAGTCAATGTCAAGTATAAGTTTGTTCTCGTACTCCACTTCAGATTCCTTGTCATTCCAAAATTACTGGAAATTTGTTGGATGTGACTATTGGCAAAGTTTGAGGATAGATGCATGGAGTATAACATACGTGCCCCTTGGTGTACGTCGTTCGCAAACCACTCCAAGGATTTGTCCGAACCCTGTCTGTCTAGTGCGACAACTTCAGGGTGAAAGAGGGTTCACGATAGTGAGGTTGAAGGCAAACGAGAGAGCATCAAGTTTGCTGCTCTATGAGAGAACACTCCCTGCGGCAACTTAGTGGGCCCTCTCGTTAACTTACTATACTATTACTTATCAAAGTATAAGAAAATCGTTGGAACTGGTTAATTCAATTGCATTCAAATGGAATTAATTTCTGGAGAGTTGAGAAACCTGCGTCAAGCTGTAGAAATTGTCCCAGGTGGAAAATGGAGAATGATAGAATATTTACATATTGGGTTGATTTATTCAATATCTATTTCAAGTTGATAAAAAATCTATGAAGATTGCGGTGGCCATAATATAAATAGTTTCAATTGTTTTCAGTTTATAAAAATTCGTCATTAATAGGGCTAGTAATAGTTGCTGAATTCCCATAATTTAGAGAGTTCAATTTCAACCTCAATATAAATTTTTTTGTAATATTATTGTGAGTTGTCTGAAATTCTCAAAATGTACAGGATTGTACAGTGCTCGATATCTTGGCAGAATATAAACGAGGATGGTTGAGCTGTAAATCAGAACCCAAGTATGGTACGCGAGTTGGGGCCAAGGACTCCAAACAAAATCCATAAATTTCCGCTTTGCCGCGCCCGGTGGTTTCCGTCACAACTTTTCCAAGTTCAGAAAAGTATATAGCGTTTCCACGGGTGTACTATACTCTCTTTTGGGTTATTGGTGTGAGAGAAGGAGAAGCCACGGAGGGTTTGCACACGTCCAAAAGCGGGTTTCTTTCACTACCTCAGCGCATAAGCAAGACCCGACGCATAAATAATGCAGCTTACACGGTTTTCCTCAATCTTCTTTTGAAACCTTCTTTTATTGGCATCTGGAGGGGTTTTGCTGTGCCGAGGAGATAGTCAGCATGCTCAGACTCACGTGTATACGTAAATCTAGAGGGTTTCAGGGGTGATGGCTGTTTTTCGGGATATAAAACACTTGTATAGAATTATTTGAGAAAATAACTCGTAAAATCAACCGCAATTTCACAAGGAAATAAAAATAATCACGGGCAAATGAATAAGTACCGTCAGTTAGGCTTGTGCATTCACAGAGCTTTCTCGTTACTCTCACGATGTGGCTTTCGTAATTTAACTCCAAATTAACGCATCCTAATTTTCGTTCAATTCCCTGTCCGACGTCCCGGAAAGCGGCGCCTGGGTATTCCTCGGTACAGTTTGTTAAAACGAGTTTCGATAAAGTTAAAGCGGCGTACACGCTCGGCTTGCCTTGGCGTCGTTTTCTCCCTCATTCACCCGTTCTTCTTCACCTCCCTCCAACCCTTATGTCCCACTCTGCTTTTCTCTTGCGACAGTGCATTCAAACATTTAGATAAGTTAACTGGGTGGCCACCAATTCGAGTGTATCCGGTACTGCGTGCTATATCCAGTTTCAACGCGCAGTTTAAGCCGCCTACGCTTATAAACGCCTCTATACAATATAATACTTTAGTACCTTAATATATTCTGTTACAGTTTAAACGTTATACAACTTTAAACCCTTGAATTATATGCAAAACCAGATTTATCGTTCAAAGCTGAAGGGAAAAAATTATGAACCCTCAAAGTAGAAAAAAACTTTTTTAATTTCTTTCAAAAATTTAAGTGATAAATCTTCAACAAATATTTCATGAAATGTTTCATCACCGTGAATAAAAAAAGTGCCATCATCATCAAATTAACCATTCTTGTCAAAAAAATTTGATTTATGTAAACGTGCGGAAGATACAAAATTATCAATTTCCATTTGGATGAACTTTTCGACGCGGCTTTGATTCTCTACACACACAAATATATATATATATATACATATTTGATGCGTCCAACGATAAATTTTACCAACATTGGATGAAATCGTTTGGGCTCACTTCCACACGCAGAGAAAATTTATACACGCAGGATGGCTGGATGTGCATCGATGCGTTATTCCAGTCTCTCGCTCTTCTTCTCCCTCAGTCACCTCTGATCATTCCAAAAAAGTTAACATAGCATCAGTCTAGATGTATGCACCGGGTCTGTCGAGCCCACAGCATATACGGTTCATTAAATTAATCCCATGCCCGAGTAATATCACATAATAATATTGAGCCTCATCCCCTCTACACATTTTCCTGACTATACCAGTGTTATAGTGTATTTTCCATACATATATTGATGCATGTGGGTGTAGCAGATGCTCACAAACGTGTCAAACGTGCATCACGATTCGCCAAATCTGCGTTCGAAACATTTTCGTGAGCGCGTTGTTCGTGCCACGAATTTGACGGTATTGCTGCCCCCAATAGGTAGAATGAAACGGAGGAGGCGTTCTATAAGAGAGAAAGAGGGACAATGGTGGTAAAGTGAGTAGAAGAGATGATAGAGGATGGAGATGGAGAATGGGAGTGAGAAAATCGTTCGATTTTCATCACGTTTCTAGAATCGGGGCTTGGGTTGAATCCATAGTTTTCCACGTTCATTCTTTGGTAATTTATGACTGAGGACACGACCACCGACTCCAACTGGCTCCGATTGTAATCGGGAGAACCCTTAATATTGAAAAACCTTATCCTTGGTGCACTCAAGTATAAATACAAGAAAGGGAGATAGGGAATTTCATTTCTTCATTTCAATAACTAAAAAGGTATTATATTCAATTTTCATTGAAATAGACGACCCCAGGGGAAAAATCAATGTTTTGGAAGACGTGACAACTTTTCGATAAAACTCCTCAATAGGAAATGAAAGTAATAATTTTATGATATTTTATACATGTTATTATTTCATGAAAAAAAATCGTGAAGTGTATCTGGAACACACGGAGTTATATAGTATATATAGGCACCGAAGGAATATGCATATAGAGAAATTGTAAAGGACTATACTGTTTGCAGCAAGATGATTATTACCTCCGTAACTCTATAGAATAACATATAGCGATGGACATTAACGCGAGAGTTTGTGTCCGGTGTTATACTCGTTGATCCCTTAACTCCTCTTGCTCTCTAGCACAGGCATAAAGGAGTAGGTCCAACGTCACCAGCGTAGCAGTGGACACGAGAACCCTATATAGTTCTCTACTCAACTCTGAATTCTACACTAACAGTATTCAAAGCACGTACAGGCGATAATCTACGAGTCGATAACTTACTGCCCGAATTGCTCCTCTTAGAGGCTCTGTGCGTCCAAATTGTCTCAGGGCCTCAATACCCCCGCATCAAGTACCAGTAACTAACCAGGTGCTTACGACTCTCCTTGAACATCCAGTCTATTAGAAACTGAAGCGAAACCGTGCTGTATGATAAACTAAATACCATTCCATCAATCATTCTAATATAGTGTTTAATCAATTAATCGATTACAAGGGGCTTTCACATTGCTAAGAGTGATAAAGTAGCTTGATACGTGCATCATTACTATTTATTAGTATTCAAATTTCAACATTCTTTTTTTTACAGTAAATTTGTTGTATTAAAAATCTATGTTATGAGAGGGTTTCATTAACAAATATTCTCTGATGGAGTAATATCGAGAACAAACTAATGAGAATGTATCGATGGTATTCTCAATAGGTTGAAATCGATCATGAGCCCCAGGACAAAAAGGAGAAACTGGAACATCCAATACATGATCCTCTAAATATATGCTTTCATCAAGTATGTCTAAGCAGAGTACAAAGATGAGAAATTGAAAATTGTAGCCTGCACTAGTGACAGTTTTCCGATATTATCCAAATTATTGAAGAGCTAATTCTTCTCCTTTCCAGAAATGGAAAGAAAACTATTGCACTAGAGTTGAATATTTCACATGAATAGCGAAAGACATTTATCATTTGATCCATGTTATGTAGAATTTTTGAGTATTTCAAAAATTTTCATTTTTGAATATTTCAAAAAAAATTGCAATTTCTATAACTTTTGTGTACAATTTCAATCGTCGTCACCTCGACACCTTACACTTCTATCCGCATGACTACTAAGGACTTACTCTCTCGAAATGCAGCGAAAAGTTGTGTTACACAGTTTTCACACAGTGTACGTATATGTCTACGTACGTAATACCACAAAATGTTTTAAAACTTTTAGATTCGAAATTTTTTTTGTTTTTGAATGCGAAACTCCTTTTAAGAAACTCTACAACTTCACCTTTCTCCCACCAAAAAGAATGCAGACGGTGTAACAGCAATTTCATTCTGGACTTGTGCCCTCAATGCTAGCATACCAAATATATTCTATACGTATTTTACGCAATATGCATGTATGAGGAAGATTTACTTACATTCATACACAGGGAGTGACGTGTACGAATGTTCCAAGTTTTATTGGAGTTCAGTAAATCCCTGAATGCAAAATTGATGATGATATTTTTCACATTGAGTGTGTGTGTTTTTCAAAATTGATTTAAATAAGGTGTATTAGTAATGAAACAATAATCATCTCTCATTGAGGCGACTAAACATTAACTCCTATGAGATCATTGCAATGAATTGAAAGGGAATTCAATGAATTGAGCAGCTAGATAGCAAACAATCGATTTTCTCTTACAATATGTACATAAAAGTGTACCTATAAACGGATCAGTAAATATTTACCATAGAACATTGATAAGGGAATATATGTGATGAATATAGTTCAAATTTCCATGTTAGCCTACAACGCGTTAAGTACGAATGACATGCGGTCCAATTTCCGTTAAACATTTGAAACCAATTCTACCAGGAATTAATGGATACTCAATGAGCCTCGATACGACTGTAAAACCGGGAATCGAACGCGTATTGGAGTCCCTGAGCGGATAAGCGGGTTAGTGCAACCCGTGTGCATACTATCAGTCGTTAACACACATACACTTTTTATTCTCTGCATGATTGAGAGAAAAAAGCCTGACAATGAAAAAAAATTAGAGGGAAATTTTTCTATGAGTCTTGTTTGACTTGAGAATCTTTCAATATGTTGAGGCTTAGTACTTATATACATTTATGCTGTCTGGCATTATTAAGTTGTAATAAATTTGCATCATCCGAAGCGTCATAGCTTCACAGAGATTGTATGTGTTTTGCCTTGTCCCTCTTTTATGCCACGGAAGTTACCAGAGTGAGGGAGGAAATGAGATTTACAGAGTGCTTTTAACGGAACGTCCGTTCTAAGAAAAATTTTCCGGTTGAAAAAAAGGTTAAAAATAGATGAAAATGAAATCTCTTGAGAATTTTATGTATTTACTAAATTTCAATTTACGTATAGATACTCAGATTCACTCTTATTCTTAGCATAAATTTATCATGTCGGGACGAATTAAAAACAAATCAAACATCTACGGAGTGTCAAGGAGCTTGTTAATATAATTTCATACCTAGTTGTCACGAATTCTTGAAAACTATTTACTGAAAATGGAAATATTAAAAAAGCTTGGAGCATGGTTGAAATAGAGCTATATTTAGTGAATCGTGTTTGCACAGATGGCTATTTCAACAATCTGATGCTGCCAGAAAGTTTCAAGTTGGAGGCTTTTCGAGTATTACGCAACCGACTTGTGATGAGATAGTTTATTACTAAACTCATAAATATAATAGGACAGTGCACTGTTTTTTGAAATTTTTTAATTTCTCGTTGTTGAAGATTTTCCTTGAAGTATAAATAAAATTTCATTATAAATTGAGTGGTAAAATCAATAGACACCTAATGTTTCTTGCATAACAAGTCGAATAAACTGCGAGAATTCTCTCGCAAGATAATCACCAACAAAGTTATGCTGTATGTGGTGAAGCTACAGTTGTGCCAGCAATATCAGAAATAATTCTCTCGAATCACTTAACTAACTTTTACCATTCTCCCTATTGCTAATTAAATCATAGCATTTGTCTGCATGAATGAGGAAACACGCATCCATGAAAATTGACTGCCAATTAAAAGCATTGTTGCACCAAATCAATGAAACGTACCAAGGCACAAATTGAGTAACCTGATTCATGTTATTTTTTGTCAAGCAGCCTCATAATTTACGTAACCAAAACTTCAACTTAAGAAGTTTGTGCAAAAGTAACGAGGTAGATATCCTTGAGAACTAAATACTGAATTTCAGAGGACACAGATGTTGGTAATTGCTACTGCAGTGCGTAAAGTATTCTTAAAGCTCCTTTAGAGTTGTTATATGCACCGAGAGACAACACCAAATTTCTTCACGTTCATGTCAACACTTTGATAATAATGAAACTTTATGAAATTACTCTGCAAAATTTTATCTCATAAAGCATGTATGAGAGAGGAAAAGATATTTTGAATTTTCCTAACAAATGTAATATGGAAATTTTTCAAAGTATGTGCACACCATTTAATCTAGAGAGGTACCCTTGAAAAACCTTATCATTAGTAAAAGCGATAATATCTTTATCCCGAAGAGCCAGAGAAGAATAAAGAACATTTTATACATGCATGCATTAGCCCACCACGGAGTAACACAAGAGATACCTGGAGGTGTGCCGTCCATTCGACCTAGGGAGCAAGGGATGAATATTTATTGTCGACAGAATGTAAGAGAATAAGTACTCCTGGATAACTATGAGAAAGATGAAGGCCTCCTTCTATTCCTTCACCCTCCCTATCTCTTTTGGGGGAAGTCGAGGTGGTGCCCGAACAATTTTAATTACAATATTTCAGTGAAGGGGCGCTTGTCGCTTATCGCCAGCAGTTTCCTTGTGGCGGGTTAGGATCGCGTGGCCCTTATGGCTTTTCTAAGAAGGACGGAATGCCGACCTCCAAAACTTGAATCATTACCGAACCAGGCTGTCGCACACCAGCCAGTCTAGGAAAACTATCCAACGTGATACGAGGTAGTGCACACGACATTACCAAACTTTTCCTTGAGACTTCGTTGTCCCGGATAGGTAACGTGATTCGCGTGTTGACACTTTCATGCGCTGGGGAAAACGAGGATATACTGGATACTAACTAGAGTTATAGCTTGAATGAAACGATGAACCGACGTACAGGAACAGGAACCAGTGTGTCTTGTATGCACTCGTTGGTTAGCATGAATCTTGATGCCTTGTAATCACGATGATGCAAGAGGCGTAACAAACTCTTTTCAACTTTTCCATTCAGAAAGTACTCTGAGTCTCACTTGACATGCATATACCTTAATTCGTTTTTTTTGTAAAATTCCGACGAAAACTCTGCATAAGACATGTATTATGCGCAAATTACTTACATTACAAGTGTGCACTATAAGATACCGAATTTTCAGCAGCAATCATTTTTCTCGTCGCTCCTTTTTCTTCCTTCCGAAAGTAGATGAGATTTATTTTTATCGGTTTAGCCGAAGGGCGCGGGTAAGCGAACGCTCTTATGATTATATCATTTTCGGATACTACATGAGGCCGTATGTTGTATTACGTATGCATAGATTCATAAATTTTAGGATTGTGGGTGCAGAATAGCAGGCGGTAGAGCTCCACGTGTGGGTATAGTATTAAACCGTCTTGTTATATTGGATAAAAGCTTGTAAGCAAACAGTTTGGAGCGAATTGTTGTGAGAAACTCTATACTTGAGGTAGGAAATTTGAATAATTAACATTTTTGATTATCAAAACTTGTAATAATATTTTTGGAAAGTTTCATGCAAACATCATGGTAAAATGGGATATTCTATCAATATTGAATTGAGTAGATTGTGAATTTCAGCATTTAATCACTGGTAAGTATTGCGTGCTGACATTTACATGTCTCTTCTTCTCCTACTCGTATCATTGAATATATGGGGTGCCTAAGTGTGGTATGTTCTCACGTTTTCAATTCAATTGGCAATTAAATTTGGATGCCTCCAGAGTTCTCTTTGACGGGAAATAGTGATATCATGATTCGAGATGAAAGAATTCTTTTTCCTTCATGCACGGGAAACATTTGCGACCAATTAGGTTCTGTTTAATGTACTGCTTTGGAGTCGATTAAATAGAAGTAACAAATTTCTGTAAATCCTCTGGCAGCTTTATATAATGATCAGCAGCATTGTTCGAGTAATTTCCCACTATTTATGGAATTTATACGAATATCGGTATTCATTTCATTTTATGTAATAGCTCAAGGAAGGATGCATCTTAACTCTAATGTTCCTGTAAATTCCATATCATCGGAATTCATTGTAGACAGTTCTTTGGAATTGTAGTAATGGAGAATGGAATTTTCCTGGTGACATTCTTAGTTGAAAATTCTTCAACGATCACAGTGGTTTACTGGCACGAGGAACACTTTGCTTCCTCTTGAGGGAATAAATTTCTCAATGAGTTTGACGATTTGGAGCATAAATGAGGGTACAGGCAAATATGCAACGTTGAGATATTGATGTTGATTTATAGAAATATTTATTGCAAACAGAAATTTGAGAAAGGAAATTTGATACGTTTGAAATCGGGATGCTTCATATGAAGATCAGCCGGTGATCCTATCACAAAGCCACAGGTAATTCGATAATACAGTATCATTAGTTTAATTATCTAATTAATAATCCCCTAATGCTTTTTGCAAATTGCTTAATTGCTTTTGATTTATTATGACTGAAGTTTCTCTATTCATTAACTAATTACTCTAATTACAGCTAACTTTTATTTTAACTGTAATGGATTTTTTCACCATTTGGAGATTATATTATTAGTGCACTTGATGAAAATTTCATTTCACATAGAAGTAGGGACTAGTTAAAAAAATTTCAAGTTTAATTGGAATATTTGATATCACTCGGAATTCAGATATTAGCAACAACTATGCATTCCAAGAATTTCGGAAAACTGTTTCCCAATACATGCAAAGTACGTAATATTCCCTTGGCGAAATTTTGTTATAAAATAAGCGACTATCTAATGAGAAAAGGTAAAAAAATGACTGATTGTAAGGATTGTAGTAAGATTTTATTCGGTGGGAGTGAGAGGATTCAAATTCATAATTTACTATTGTAGAAGATTGTGAAAGATTCTTTTCAAAAACTCTACATGAGTGGCACTGTCATGATACAAAAACAGTTCCAGTGTATTTTCAAATGCAAATTTCAATGAGTTATTTAAGAGGGCGATGAACAACAGGAAGTATATTTAGAGTTTTTATCAATGGACTCGAATGAAAACCTCCTTCATTAACTCTCCTCATCTCTTGTGAAAAACAAAACGACAAAAGGAAAAAAAAAGTTCCTCACTAATTTCTTGTCCATTGCGCTATTCGCCATCATGCTATTGCACTGATGTATCCGTAGAGTCATAAAATTACCTTTCCCTCTTAAGAAATAAAAACGCAATATTTTCTTTATTAACAGAAGAGACTAGTGCACGAATTTCCTTTTCTTTTTGTTGTATTTCTCAGGAGTGAAGTATCTAGGGAAAATGGATAGCGCAGCAAAAGACTGGTCTAATAAAGCGGGGGTGAAAAAAAGCCGAATGGTAAAGCGTCGAGGGCGATCCAAGTTTTATTAGCCTCGTTAATTTACCCCTTCACGGAAAAGTTTCGACGATTTCCCGTGGAGAGGGCTTAAGCTTTAAACTAACGGTAGGGTTCCTCTTTCTACTCTCTTCGTCTTGGCGTCTCTCGACTTTATACCCTGCCACTCGCTCCCTTCTAAAATCCTACTCTTCTACTTCCACATTACTGTAACCCCTTTTCTCTTTTACTATCTCTTTCATCCTCCGTACTCCATGGCCCCTTGGGGATGCTGGAATCCAACTCCAGTTCCAGGGTGCTCACACCAAGATAGAATATTCTGGATGGTCTTCCACGAGAGTGAGGGCGGTGCCACAGAAACTTTATACCACAGGAAGTAAGACGCCTCCATAAGAATCCACTTTCTCAAACCTTCACAGCATTACCAACGTGACTACTGCCAACTTCGCCCTTGGCCATTCATACGAGAGAATGAATATTTAAGAATTGTTACGTGTTTCGAGATTAAAAAGAAACTTTTACTTGATGAGTACATTTTTCAATGAACTATCATACTGATGAATTTTTCAATTAGATATTGCAAAATCTTGTGAAGATCTAAATGAAACAAGAGACAATGATTTGCTCTAATATTAATAACACAATGGGTATGGCTACCATTTTGAAGTTATACGTGTATAATACTGAGAATTCTGAACCAAGTAGAGCACGCACAAACTTTATGATTACCATACTTTAGAAACGCAGAAATGTCGTCTCGGGTGCGCCACTTTACGTTCAACGATTTGTGGTTAACGATCTGTACGTAACAGATGACGCCTGTGAAATACACGAAGATGTTAATTCTGTTATTAGTTATTCCATTTACACCGCCCTTAATGAGAATGGAGATGAAATACTATTCTACATTTTCACCAGCAGACAGAAAAATGGACAATTTAGTTGTATTAGTTAGCAAATTGAGAATCTGATGATAATAGCTAGAAATACCATAGCTATCAGAATAGTACACTTTCTAACGATGAAAATGCAGTGTGGATTGGTTTAAAATGGAAATTTCATTGAACTCGCTCAACCAGCGAGTAATTCGATCGATTCAACCATTTCCTGTGGCATAAAACTAATAATTCTGAAATATTGGAATTTTTCCATCTGCATGAATAATGAAAGCCCCGATAACCTTAATAATTATTTAATTAGGTTAGTAAACGTTGAATCATTCATTTCATTTTTAGACGATAATTATCAAGCAATATTCCTAAATAAATGAGAAATATTGAGACAGATAATTTATAAAAATCATTTTAATCATAGTAGGAAATTGGATTGAACAAAATTATATTAGTTGGAAGGAGGCGGTACAGCCCCGGCCTTTCTATTTCCGTGCAATCTTCATCCTAATCTATTCTTGATCGAGAGTTATATTATAGCCTGATGACTTTCGTAGCTCGTCGTCCCTTCTCCTTGTGTCTCATATCAGAAGAATCTCAAGCAGTTATTCCTTTATTTTGAATTGTGACTGTTGAATCCTTTGATTGGGAATATATCATTTCCAACGGTATTGAGCTTGAGGTCTGGTGTCGTATGAATTTTTTCAAGAATTCGAATGAAACGGAAATATTTAATTTTGCTTTTAACTTTGTAATGTGAAATGCAAAATAGATCACATGAGCAGTAACGAAATACCGAGAGAGTACTCCATTAGTATCATCATATTCAATCTGCTTCCGGGGGAACTACTAGATCCCTAGGGATGTCAATGTAATTGGGATAAAATTGACGAAAAATTGCCGTTCACTCGTAGTAAAATCCTCTATGAAACAAATTTACGTGCGATAGTATGAATGTCGTATATATTGAGATGAAATTGACTGTGTGAATTCAATATAAATGTCTTGATTAATTATTACTCGGGCAAGGGAATTTTTTTAACAGAGTCAATGAAACTAAACCATAAAATCAATAGAGCGCCGTATTTTAAATCAAAATCGAAGGTAATCAAATATATCCAGTTTGTCATGTAATTAAGGGAGTTGACGTACATAAACGTTACAGCCAATGCGTCGTTTGCTATCAACGAGGCAATTCCATTTCCGTTTAGGAGGCTCATATCTCTCTGGACGTTCGGTATACGCTACGAAACGGTTGAGCATTAAGAGGATTCTCCTCATCAACCAGTGAATCGAGGATGTCTCGTGATACGTTACCTCGTTTCTAGTTTGTCGGAGTGTTAATAGAAGCTGAAGTCATAGTTTGCGATAATCCGTAATTGTTAACACAACACGTATCCAACAATTGTAGGGGAAGGTGGGGTAAAATGGATATTCGAATTCAACAGTTCGAGATAGAGATTTTTCGATGATTCCATTGAAAAGCTGAGGAAATTTTAGTAAAAATACATGTGTCGAAATAATTTTTTTTTATTTTTTTGAAAATTCGAGTTTTTCGTCAAAATTTGAAGTCCCCCTTTCGAGAATTGAAAAAAATCACGTTTTTTGGAATATTTGTCCTTGTGTCCATGTTACCGCACCTTCTCCTATATTAAGAGAAAGATTAAGATAAGAACACATTTCTACAAGTTTGAAGCTCATAAATTCTTTGAATATATTTATGAGTTTCACATAACGATAGGAAAAAGATTGAAAAAAGATATTGGCACGAGCTTTTTGCTTATCAGAAGAAAGCTCAAACTTTCATTTCACCATTCAGGTCAGAAAGCCAAGAGACAATTCCAATTTCCATTTACTAGCAGAGTAGCAGCGATTCTATAAACTAGTAAATACAGTTGAAAAATTTACGCCGAGACAATTTCAACGAAATCGATTCTATGTTACTGGGGCATAACTGCATAGCTACTTGGTTGTAGACGATATCATTTACAATTTTCATTTAAATGAATAGTACATATCAAAATGTCGGCAACGAACGACTGAATCGTTGACCGAAGAAAATAAATTGAGGTTCCGATGAGAATTTTTGATCGAATGAGTGACAGTATGGCTTCATAGCCATTACCAGTCTTTTTGACCAAAAATAAGGAGTCTGTAGAACCCGCATCTCTTCTTCCTCCTGAGAAATACCTTCAAGCACGAAGTAGTAATATCCCGAGTGGGCCAGACGTCGATTCTCACTCGTATATTTTTATTCAAGATTTTCTTTTTAAAGTCAGCAAGCATTACTACCTCTTCTACAGAAGATGACTATAAACTAACGCATTGATTTGTTATCGAAAGAAAGTACTGCGTATGAGATTTCGTAATGGGAATCAATTATTGTAAAAAGAAAAATGAAGAAAAAGAAATAATCTTATCAGCCATCGGAAAGATTGGCTTTTGACACTTTATTGGGAGGCAAACTTGGAACAACATGGATAGCACTCGACAGAAGAGCAATATATACATATAAAAGTGATAAGAAATGGCTTAATAATAGTAGAATGCTAGCAGTGCCAGTGCAAACCTCATTTTCAAACTTCCAGTGTAAACTCTTCTTATCCTCACTATCTTTCTTCCACACGAATATCATATACTCTCGTGTGTACTGCACCACTACACGGTGGAAACGTGTTGCCACGTTGGCTTGGCATCGGGCAATATTGAAGCAATAATCTTGGCTCTGCTCTATTCCGTACTCTCACTCTTGTCCCTTCTCTTTTCCTTGCATTTCTCAACATCGTACATATTTTCTAAACCCATCCTTCCGAATACTCACTCATAGGTGTTATACAATGTTATATAATTTACGTGAGCTCGATATTCAAGCGTGGAAAAATAGACCAATGAGATTCATGTCGATTCAAGAACAAAAAGAAAAATATCGATGAATAATAAAATCATGATGTTATCCCTTCTCATTTTGAAGTTTCTCAAACTTCATTGAGGTGAAAAAAAACGTAGAAAAGTCGGGGCAGTGAAAAACAGCCTTCATTCTGTTTAACTTTCCAAGAACTTGTACTACATATAGACATGCGTTACGCTTCTAGCAATATTTGAGATAAGGAAATAACCCAGATAATCTGTGCTCTAGTAGACATTTTACTTTCTTTACATTTTTTTCCTTCAATTGCTTATTTTTCAATTGAAAAATGCACTCACCAATCTGGCAATGAAATGCGCTTAGCGAGTAGCTGTAAATTGAAAAAAAAATTCATTGCATTTGTGAGTATATGGTTATGAAAAAAATATTCGTAATACGCGAGAACGCCGCTGGGAGCTTTTTGAAACGTGATAATCTAAGGTACATATAACATGCGGAGGGAACGAGAGAGAAAGAGAGAGAGAAAAGGATTATGGTACTATATATAAACGAGTTCATGAGTACTTGAGGATTCACCCGGTCGGTACCAAGTGAGTATGGCATAATTCAAAATCTCATTAGACCGTAGACATGAAGTATGATTTTTTTTTGTCCTTCACCAGTTGGAGTAAAAAGAATCCATAAAAATAATAAAAAACCATGAATTCCAGAGTCGGAATCTTATTTTTTTTTCTTTCCACATAATTCCTATATTTCGCATGAGTATGATAAATGTGTTTCGAATGTGATGGTACTTCTGGAAGGAAAAGAGGCGATTTTTCCCATTGAGATAATGCATTTTAAATCTACCGTTATATTTCATATTCCATTCCCAATTTACCACTTCTATATATGAGCCTCCAATAGCTTATGGTTTATTTCAAAGTGCCTAAATATCTGCCGCTCCATCGGAAGGGGCGTTTTCATCTTGCGCTCTAAGAAATCGCCGAGTGCCACCATTCTCTACCCTCGATTTATGAGTAAAACGGAAACGGGGAGAGAACTCGACGTCGGCTGTGCCAGACGATGCTATAGATGAGAGAAAGAAAAAGAATGTTTAAAGCTAAAGCTGGTATTTCTCTCACTCACTCGCTCCTCTCAAACCCTCTGGTGAAATCTCTTCTCAGGAGTTTCCCTGTACCAGAGAGATGGAACCAAAAGAGAGATAGAGAGAGGAATCTCTGGTGAAAAGAGAAGGGACGTCACAAGATAGAACCAGAAGTTTACCGGAACTTGGTGCATTGTTGTAGCCCAGGCTATGATTCTGAACTCTGTTGGGAGGCTTTGTCAGGCGCGTACCGGGGTGCATCAGAGATGAAAAGCACAATACAATTCGACGTATTCAGAGTATAGAGAATGTACACATTAATTATATTTTTGTTAATTCTGGTATAGAGAAAGTAAATCCTGTCACTGCAATTCTGCAATTCCACGGTAATTCAATATGTTTGCGAATATTCTCTTTCTCATTCGATAACGAGGATGAATTAAAAGGATATGGCAGAAATAGAAAAGTCAATAATCAGGATGTCCATTCAAAAAAGTTACAAAAAGAAGGCTCGTATGAAGCCCAAATTCCGATGCCTGAGAGAAATAAGAGTTGAAGAATGCACAAATGGTGCGTTCAGCAATGTGTCGTAAGGGACAAAGGAAAAAGGAGCTGAGTGAAGGTGAAACTAAGATTCTTCAAAATGTGCCGGGAAGGTGCAGACGTTAGTCTGAGGATACCTCAGCTTTAGTTTTCTTTCCTCTTCCTCCGGTATGCTGTATACGTACATAAAAGAGTATCCGCGAGCAAGGAGAGAGCATTCCTGGGACGTTTCTGGTATCAACATATATATTCATACTGTGAAATCTATGTGTCAGCGATGTCTTTGATGCTTTCACTGAGAATAACATAATTTTTTCGAAATTTATTTATATCCTAATACCACTTTTCTTGGTCAGGAAAAAAGATTAACCATCACACAATTTTTTTTTTCACTTCAGAGATTTCCCAGGAACATCCAGCCAATCGCGAAATACGAATTTTAGTATAGAGATTCGACTTTTGCGAGGGCTACGCTATACTCTTGGGGATTATGCACACAAGGGACTTGGGGAAATTAACTAGAATAAAATTGACTGTGTGCTGGAGACTATAAAAAAAATCCAGGCCTCCAAGAGAGCACTCTCTATTCATTCGTGCATTCGCCATTTTTCGTTCAGTGAGCATTGACTAGATTAAATCTCTAATTCCCAATATGAGGATTTTTTTGAAATAAAAGTAGTGCTGCAAATGATATAATTTTTTTTTTCGCAGTAGTTATTATATTTCAGAGTATGATAATCTTGGGGATAGAGAAATCATTGAAAATGTATAATGCTTAGTAATTTATTGCAGATTTGAAAAGTGTACATTTTGGAAAATAGCAAGAGTAACTTTTGTTGAATTTTCCGTGGAACTTTTCCTATATTTTTTCTTCCCTCCTAGAATTTGGAGATGTAGGGTCACGCGCATTTCGTCGTCACGGCCGGAGAATTCTACTAGCGGAAGCGTGACCTCGTCTGCACCTTACCACCATGCCGTAACTCCTTCCTGAATGCCACAACTCTTGTCCCGTGAGTGTGCGTGGCGGTTGTCATCATACATATTCAGCGGGTTTGCTGTGCACGCCAGCCGCGCTATCTCTTTCAGTATAAGGGGGTTGGTTAGAATTCTCTTCAATTTTGCTGCACCACAACAAAAATTCAAGTACCTAAATAGAAGAAAAATTAATATAAAACTTTACTGCATATTGCTGAAAAAAATTCAGAGAAAAACTTTTTTTTCCAACTTTGAAATACAGAAAATTAGCAATGGTAGAAAAATATTGAACCGAGAACGATGTTTTAATCTTCTTCGGTGGATGAAAATGAAAAAATGACTCTGACTTATTCAGATGGTTCTGATGCAAGATTTATAGCAGAAGTATGCATGTCAACTGTCGAGATGAGGAGATGAGCAGGAGAATTTCAGAGAATGAAAAAGACAGGAATGATGAGAAAAGTAGTGAAAGACGGAAAAAAAAGAATCGAGAAGTAAAAAACATAATATAAAAACGAGGAAGAACAATGCCGGTAAAAGCAAAATGGGAATGTGGCCAAGTATACGCTCAGGGAGGAGGGAAAAGCCGGAAGGGTCACAAGATATCTTTTTTTTGTTTTTCGTTTTTTTTATCTTTTTCAAATGTCAGTCTATGAAATGGAAAGAAGTAAACAGCATTTAACCATCATTACAGTGGAGGAGAAAAATATAAACTCTAGAAGAACATGATGAATTATTATTTCAACCTAAACTATTTTCAACGACCATCAATTTTCAAGAGTTGAAAAATATTCATTTAGAATTTCTACTATAAGAACTTTCAATATAAAAAGTATTCGCCCCTAGGAAGGAATAAAAAATACACAACACAATCCAATCATCTTTGTAACGAAAAAACTCTCCGCGATTGTTTTGATATTAATCCAAAGTTGAATTGAGAGTTACGTTGTATTCTCTCCTAAAGCCCAAAATTGTCTAAAAGTTTTTACGCTTCCAAGGCTCGTACAAGTGGAAGAGAATGCAAGTTTAGTTTGCATTCTCTTTTCCTTCAAGTTACTAACATTGGCAATTTCTACGTTATACATATATATAGATTAAACACCTTGTGATTGTGTGTACATTGTGAAAACTTTTGTCCCAAAGTTATGCCAACATGAGAAAATAGTTTAAATTTCCGGTGCTTAGTTTATTCAGTGGCATATTCACCATAATAGTATAAATATTTTCGACTGCATAATTACTTTTCAATACAATAGCATGTACACTAAAAGGCTAATTAATAATGCAATAATAAATCATTAACTTATTACTATACATATTTCTTTCATTTGATCAATAAAACTGTTCCGTATTTTTGATTTTGAAGCGGCATGGGAGAATAGATTGAAAGAATAGGAATCGAGATTCATTGAGTGATTACTGCAGCAATGGCTGAAGTATAATTTATTCTGGTAGTCTCATTAATCAATTATCTATGTAATTCTTCATCCAACAGAAGAGTTACCTATAGTTGGAGTAATTCAATTAGATCTGTCTGATCGACTCTGATCAAGCTTCATTCACCGAGGAATTAATCGAATGATGCTTAGCATTCTTCCCTTTTTCTGCATTTTAAAACTTTGTTCAGAGAAATTCATGAATTTCAGCGAATTTTATGAATATAAATATCAGACCTTTTGGAGTAAGAATAATTGTGGTCTTAAATTCTCTTAAAATTTAGTCTCACTTTCTTGTTTGAATGGAGATTAGAAGTTCAGCTAGGGTTCCGTTAATTTTATCCGTCGAGAGTGGCTGGAACAATTCACGCTGTACGTGTCTCGCTCCTGGAGGAGGTTGAAGAAATTTGAGATCTGGAAAAATTTACATAAGAAGAAAAATTTAAAAAAGAAGAGAATACTAAATAGAACACCATACCTGCAGCAGGAGAAGAATGCGGGAATCACGGTTTGGTAAACAATAGAAATCCATATAAATCCTCAAGAGAAAAACCTCAGGCACTTATTTCTCGAATTTTTCCATATGCTGAGATGCAATATATCTATGTATACTATACATCTCGTCTGCAGTAAATCGACTTAACTTTATTCATATTTGCATTCTCAGTCGTTGCCGAGGATCAGCTTGAAGTAAAGAAAAGAAAAATCCTACATTCCTCAGGTTTTCTAACTTCAGATACGGAAAAAGTATGCCCCTTAAATAGAGAGTGCCGTAAAAATATATAGCTCAGAGTGTCAGTGATGTGGATATTTTCTTTGGCACTCTCAGTCACTACTACAAATATTTGTAGCTTACTCAAGGCAATGTACATTGCCAAATTATACTCGATCAAAGGTGATGTTAGTATTCCAATTTAAACTCCATCAAATTGTTAATAATTTCCTTTGAATGTTTGAGATGACTTTGTCTACAGATGCTTATCACAAATATTTGCATATGAGTCTTTCAATCTTCATTCATTCTCTTTCTGTTCAGGTTTTCTAAATCACATCTCTCTAGTATTTCAATAACTCGTAGATATTTTTTTAAATTCTGTAACTATGAAAAAATTCACATGGTTTGCAATTCTTTCAATGAATTGGTACAAATTATTTGCTTCAGTGCTCTCCAATTTCTCACGTCTGGTTGTACCAGACGAAAGTTGTAGGGTAAAATGTGAATGAGATTCACGTCAGTCTCCATAAAGATAGCAGCAAAAGTGAGAGAGAGTTTAACATTATGAAATTGTAAGAGTATGGAATGAAACATAGATTTTCTTTCGATTGAAAAACCTCCAATATTTCAACAAGTTCTTCTCAGTATTTGTCCAACGATTTTTGAACATGCTTGGAAAGAGAACACGTTCGAAAAATTGTTCCAAATAATTGAATATAGAATTGAGCTTAAGAATTCCTGAATATAATTTTAATAATAATACCTGAATTAAAAGAGTAAATGCAATTGGTTATTTTAGAGAATGGTAGAATAGCTGGCCATTCACTCGCTCACACTATTGCAGCCAAGTTCTCCTCACCAGCAGCGGTTAAGTGGAAAAATTCGATTTTCTCCGCAGAGGAGTGAAGTTTACAGAGTCCCTGACAAGATTAAGACCTCAGCTTGAAGTAATAAGAAAATTTAACTACAATGATGATACCATGGGGGTGCAATTCAGGTAAAATAATATAAGAAAATATGTTGATCAAAGAAACAGCAGTTTCCAGAAGAAAAAATATAAATAAAGAGACACTCGCGACGATAGGAAAAACATTTATACAATGAACAGTGGAAAAGCAGAAAGAATTGGAAAATAAAGAAAATTTTTAACCGTGAAAATGGAAAACTTAATTTCCCCCTCGGGTTACTGCCGAGAAAATACGCGCTGGTTTCCTCGTGATTTTGCGGTAGAATGCAAGTAAAATATGCGCTTTAATTTGCAATTTAATTGAGAAAAGCCACAAGAACAGAAGACGATGGATAAGTTCAATGCTATAAAATGAAAAAAGAAAAACAAGAAAAAAATATCTCTTTGACTAGTTTTAATGAGAAAAATGAATTCATCAGATTGTCAATGCACGTTGACAGAAAAAAAGAGAAAAGGAGAACGAGATATTATTAATATAAAGAATTATTCATCAATTACACGGCTCGAAAGATATTCTTTGCAATAGAGTAAAGGGAATGTATAAGTACTATAATAAACTTAGAGTGATAAAAGCGCTGAATAGCAGCCAGGGGCGATGTTATATACTTTATACTCTACCAAGCATATTATTTTCAACTTTTGACGGATTCTCCGGGTTAGTGCATAAAGATACGAGTAGCCTGAGAGAATGAGACAGAGAAATAGATGAGGTACCAATGAACATACGCTGGAAAGCACTAGACCAATAGGATTTTAACAGAACAATAGCATAACCATAGCGAAGTTTAATGGTATTACCGCCCGTTTGGCAGCCATGAATACCACGAACATTGACCATTCTCCCAGAATGCAAAGATCCGCATAAAGATCAACATTAACGTCATTCATCATATCCTGTATTTTTCCTAAAAAAGTTTCATTTTGTATTAGGATATTCTACTCTCCATCCCCTTTTTCGTGCTAATATTACAACAATGATAATCCTTCCCTGATATGATTATGCTACACCGTAATGTTGTGTATTTCTTCGAAAGAAGCCTCGGATTCCTGGTATAGGCGACACACGGCAAACGAGGTCACCGGAGCTTTACACCCAGCCGCGAATAAATAGCGCAATTAGCACTGCACAATTTATTCTAATTACAGTGCGGTAATTATTATCTCGGCTTAAGGGGCCCACTACCCAAGTTCCTCTCTCTCTATTTCCCTTACACTCTCATTTATACTACTCTCTCTAGTTTTATATCGTTGGCCTATGGGTATAACCGTTACGAGTACCAAACTGTATAGGTGCCCTAGGCCATTTCGCTCAGCCGCGCGTGACAAAATCGACCGCACTGTTGCCCTCTTTCTCTCCTGTCAACTGCAATACTGCGAAATTTTGAATACCAAATTATGCCATATCCTTTCATTAATTTACTCATAATATGGCCAATATTACAAATTTATCAATCTGTGAGGTTCTCCTCATGATTTGGAATAATGAAATCACCATTACTAAAGACATTTTCGTCTCCTGTTTCAGAATTTTTTTTTCAATTTTCTTTTTTCTCTTTCTTCTCCCAAGTCTTTCAACAAAAAATGCACATTTTACCGATGAAACCTGATGTGAAAAGACACGCTTGCGCTAAAAAAGTCCACTACCCTCTGATATTCACTGGATAAAAAGTGCAGACGTGGTTAAAAGAAAAAATCTTTTCCCTCGTTGTACGCGTACTAGCGTAGAATAATAATTTTAATGCCTTTCAGAATCACGCGTGATTTCGCTGAAACCACGACAGTCACTCACATTAAACAAACGACCTCACTCCACCGCAGAATCTCAATTCAAAGCGGCATAAAGGGATAGCTAAGGGAAATTTGAGAAGACACTCTATAAGATTTATCCTTAATTGATGAAAAAGTTGGAAAAAAAGGCAATAATGCTTCAAATTACACTTGACTTTATTATTCAAGTGTATAAATATATTTCAACGTTCTATTTTCTGACTGTCTACACTCTCTCTCAATTCAAAAGTGGTATAATAAATTCATTCTGGCTTCATGGAGGTCTTTCCTCTTCCTGCCTCAATGATATCATTTATGTCGGATATTTATGATCATTTTCGAGAATTTTTATTTCTCTCGTTGACAGTTAAATTAACGTCATCATGGAACTCGCAGCTATTTTCATCAACAATTATAACTATTTCCTATGAAAATTATCTCTACATCGGAGGTGCAATATCTGGTGAATGTGTAGATAGGAAAAAAAATTATGTCATCTACCACCTGATCCAAATTTGTAAAAACGCTTCGGATAATGAGATGGTAAAATTTCTCAAATGCAATGAGAAAAAAAATGGTCAGTCATTAAGTCAAAACATTCAGTAATTCGTGGATTGGAAATATTCATTTATTAAAATGGCAACCATGTAGGTTAAGTTGGGGTAGTAGTGGTTATGAAGTTAACGGGCCAACTCCCATAATTTCCAATGAAACTGACATTTTTACCCTGGATTCTACTACATCATTTGAAAACATTCGCAACTTTTTTTTTTCATCATCTGAACAACGAAATTGCATTGACGGATGTAATCATTTTCACTCTGTAATGATATTTTTTGAAAAATGGTTACCATGTAACCGTTTTTCACCAATTAAGAAATATACTGGAATTTATACATAGAAATCGTACATTTATCAATATTTTTGTAGATAACTGTCATATGTGAACCAATTATATCAGGACATGAGATTCTAATTAAAAGTTTCAGAGGATTTAGATTAAAAGTGAGCTCATTATGAATCGATTTGAGAATTTTCGATGAATTTTTCATGTTTTTCAAAGGAAAAAAATGTAGAAAAACTGATTTCCATAAAATGGATGATAATCCGTCTGAAGATCCGTTTGAAAATTGAAACTGAAAGATGCGAAAATTAAAACTGAAAATATTCACCAAAAACTGAAAATTTCCGAACACAAAAAAGGTTAGGGATAAAATGAGAATGAAAAACAATAACGAAATGATTGTATTTGCCTCTGTAAATATACATTCACACGTTTAATACAATCATTTGAATTACAATGAGACACTAAATCGGAGAGGCACCGAGGGTGACGGTTTATGAACAGAATGACTAATCCCATCAACGAGTGAACGGATGATAGTACAGAGAATTCGTTGGTGAACTAACAATCCGAGTGGACCCCAAATAACACCCACAAATATATATATCAACGTGTATTGCATTTGGATTTATTCCTCTCACATGCCGCGGCTCATATATACTGCACCGGGGTAACAATCCACAAATAGAGAATTGTACTCCATTATACCTAATATGAAAGCATGAGAAAACCTATTACGGAACTCTCATGGAATCTCTCACGCTGATTCACTATTAATACTAACTTTATTAAAGGCTCTGTTGCGTGGCATAAATTCAGTATTTCATTTGTGTATGGTCAAAAGTTCTGCCATCCACAAATTAGATGTAAGCCCGAGAACAAGCTTTATTGTTGGATGGATGCATCAATTTTTCATAATTCATGCTGGCTTAATCGCAGTAAAATAATTTCCAAACGCATATAATCTCATATATTTCCCTCAAATTCTCTCACCCACCCCACCCTCTGACTTTTAATTCTTCCATTCTATTTCAGTGCAATAAATTGAAATCTCGCTGACGTGGAGTGTGCAAAATTTTCTATGTATATGTATTTACAATCGGACCAATTTCATGGATATAAAGTACACTCATGTGAAAACGATGGGAATATTTATTCTATTTTATTCATTCGGAAAACAATGTAACCCAGTATTTAACGCTCTTCCAAAGATACACACGGCTTGTTGCTTTTTTTCATGGATAAATAAATATTTTTGAACAATAACAGTCATATATATACAACAAATTTTTATGGTTTAAATAAAATTTTCATATTGCATTTCAATTATAAATTTATATAACTAACTTCCTAGATTTATGCATAAAATGTAAACAATATGAAAAAAAATGAAATATTTGGTAAAGCAGTGCAAAACACAATGGGAGAGCAGTAATTTATTATTCCAGAGTTGGGGTGACAGTAACGAGCTCACAGTTGGTAGGAAAGGGCTCGTTGGTTATACTATGGCTTCTACCAAGGGAATTCAAAACCATCCCTGGCCCTTTTGCTCATGAAAGGCCCTCCAAAAGCGCTGGCATTCCGTACTGACGTTTACACACAACATCAGTGTGTGTGATCTCTTTGGTAACATGCCTCACCTCTTCTCTTGTGTTCTCTTCTCTTCTCTTCTCTTCTCTTCTCTTCTCTTCTCTGTCCTTACTGTGCACGGTCCGGTTCTCATTCGGTTGTCTTGTTGCGTGAATACATATAACAGTTGGGT
>JABSMS010070184.1:24123-42571 GCA_018902275.1 Aleiodes sp. PSUC_FEM 10030003
TTCTCTTCTCTTCTCTTCTCTTCTCTTCTCTGTCCTTACTGTGCACGGTCCGGTTCTCATTCGGTTGTCTTGTTGCGTGAATACATATAACAGTTGGGTATACACGCGTGCCGTTTTCTACATCAGCACATACGTCAGCCAGTCTTGTATTGTATTACATTCGCATTGGGTTAGAACTGTTGTGGTCAGATCTCCCGACATTGGGATTTCCGTGAGTGAAATGCCGTTGAGAGCTCTACCGTTACCGGTTTCTACCACTAGCCAACAATCCTAAATGCTGAAAGACTTATTGTGATATCACTATGCTGACATGAATATTCATTACATCATGTATGAAAAATAATAGTCTATTGAAAATTAATCGCTTAATCTATTTATACATTTATCATTTTCATGTTTTATTTTCATCCTCTTTCTTCTTTCCACGAGCATTATTTCAATTGCAAGGACGGTTTTACAAATAATTCCATAATAGCCCAATGAGAACTTTGAAATGAGTTGATGCACGATAACTATATACGGGTGAAACCTTTAGATGTACATTGAAACTAATATACGGAAAACTAGTTTCGAACATGTCACCATTGGATGGTCAGAGCGTAGCACGAGTTGTATCCCTTGTTCGCATCGCATCCCACACAGTACACGTGGAGGGAGCTATACAATAGTTTTTCACTTCAACTTGCTGTGCGTGTACTCTCATGATTCACTCGGCTGTGGCTCTGTAGTTTCATCGTACTCGCGAGTTATTCATCATCTGTTTCTTCTCTACTTTTTTCAAAAAAATTTGTTGCAATCTTCTATTTTATTTTGATGCCACACTGGAATTGGATTGCGGTTGAAGAGATAAATAAATAAAAAAAAATTTAAAAAAGCTGCTCTGTTTTACTCTGCAACACCTGAGCCATTTTAGTTTGGGGCTGTTGGAAAAAGAAGAATGAATAGAAATAAGGTAACAACAAGTGTATCGTGATAAAGTGGACTCCACTCGGTATTATTAATGAAACATACACTGCTACATTGAAAAGTTGTTGAGAATGTGCCATGGATGAAAAACTTTGGTTGGTGCTCACACGGCAATTCCATTAAACCGAGCAACTAACTGCCGCTTGACCGAGTTTTTCATACACTCAAGTTGGGTTCATTCTAGTGATTACGTTTCACATATGGATACATTTCGGATTGTTTCGCAGGAATATTTTTAGGAAGGAATGACTGAAAATGATCATTTCAAAGTAACAGGAATGAAAAATGTTCAAAGTTAACTTCTTCAATTTATTGACAAAGTCAAATGGAATGAATATTTTCAATTTTTATACTCGCTCGGATATTTCATATCGTTTCCAATGCAATTGGGTAGTTTAAATACAATGGATTTGGTGCAGTCTGCGTAGAATGTTCGCAGGGATACCAGTATATATTATTGGTATAGAATAATAATGTCATGATTTGATCTCTCTTTCTGGAGAATATTTTTATATATTTCAATTGTATTCATGATAACGCAGGATATATGGCTTTTTATCGTACACAATTGAAGATTTGAAAATTAAACAATACAAAAACTAGAGGAAAAAGTTATTTTACATTGTAGTGAGCACATTATGATTATTAATCAATGAATTGATAACGTATATATCTTGATAAAGTGTCAAACTTACAATGAGCCGATGATTAAAACAAAATGCCACATGTGTAACCCTAATAATGGAGTGGTGCCAATGTGTATTAGAGACATATGCGTGTAAATTGGTTATACTAGTAACGCGGTGGTGTAACGCGTGTCCCGTGGTGGACCAGACGCGCCCGCCAAAGTGCTATTTGCTCATAGTAAACTACCGCACCGGGGCGAATCCGAATTAATAGCGTACACGTTAGTGAAGCAGCCGTTTGTCTCAGTTCCAGAGGAATACATTGTGTTCGTTTCTGGTGTAAACCATCAGGCAGACTCGGTTCTCCCCCTCAAGATGAAAGCTTACATGTTGGCCAGTTGTAGAGCTTCCCTTCGCTCTATATATATTCTAGTTTCCTGTTTGGTAGGGATTGCTCTCCTCATTACCAGCAAAACCTTAATGCACAGAATGGGAGAGACTAGTACAGATTGCTGCATTGCCTCAACTTTTTTTTCTAATCCAGTGCTGAATCAAGCCATTATCATTAACAAGAAATATCTTTCATTTCAAACGTCTTGTATTTTTTTTATTGTGAATTCTCTTCCTCCATTTGGATAGTGCTTCTCAAATTAATTATTCAAATTTTGATACATTAATGAAAGCCTCTGAAAGCAAGAGGATATGTAAGCTTGGTAATCCAGTTTGAGACAGTAATACCTCTATTCAAAATTAATACCCTTCTCTGAAGCAGATCAATTGCCCCGAAGGTGTTTCATTGACACTAGATACTATTATCAAACGTATATATCTCGACATTTTGGACTTCACCTTCGACTATATACTGAGAGTATCTGTTCTCATTCGCCATTGCCAACGGGCTTCTTTGGCATCTATCTAAATTACGTTCAATTCCTCTGTCTTTCTCTCTCTCCCCTTTTCTCCTCCACATCTATTTCAAGTTAAATTGAATCAAACTCCCTTGAACTCTCTCTCTCTCTCTCTCACACTCTCTTCCTTCCTCGCTCGGCCCTATCGAATTCTAGGACAATGTTTACGACGTGGCCTCTCGCCAGAATTTGAAAACTAGACGAGAAGATTGGAAAAGCTCTCATTCAGCTTAAGCAACTTGTCTGTAAAATAGGAATTTTACAGTGGATCATTGCAATAATTATTACTCATGCGAGCCATCGTGGAAGTTATTAAATCATAACGTCAATTACATGAAGTATACCGTCCTTACAGGAAAGTCGATATTTTTTTTATCTACAGAGTCCGAAAGAATATCCGATAGGTTAATGGTGTGTGATATGAGAGAAAGAGGCGTGGAGAGAGTCGACTATTTCTATGAGATTGCCGACTATAGTCTGGTCCAACGTATCGTGTCAGCGGTAAATTTAACGGCAGAAACCTTTTCCTCAGGAAATTATAATTTTCCCCCTCGTAAAGAGTCACCTCGTGACGCTAATGCGAGTGTGCATTAGTCGAGAAAAATGGACCCACGCGTACCAGAAACTGAGGAAAGAGAGGAAGAAAATCGAGCTCGACACAGAGAGCAAAAGGACCAAGGATGTTGTAGGGATGATGTTGGACTTGCTGGTACTGGTACTCCCACTGGGTTAATCGTCGAGAAAATGGCGTTACTGAGCCAGTCTCTCTTGGATGAACTTAAATTTTAGTAAGCTCTCAACGAAATTTTCCGAGCCCTTTAGCTAAAAAATAGAGCGTTAACGTTACATTTTATAGACAAAACTAGATGTAGTCAGTGCCGGAAGGATTATTTGGATAGAAAATTTCGCTTTAGTTTTTTTAGCAGAGAATTGGAAAAAATCGAGTATCGTTTTCGATAAAACGAAGATAATTTATTTATATGCTTTTGTGAAGGAGGCATGCCGTGGTATCTCTTCCATTCCAGTGGTTCCGGAGCGAAAGGTTTTCTAGTCAGAGCAAGTGTGGCAAAAACATCCCAATAGTATCTCAGAGCATCGATCAGCATCAAGTTATTCTTCTCTGTTACTAAATTCATACGCTATTAAATTCAAACAAGTACAAGATTCAAAAGATGAACGTTTATCTATCCATTAAAAATTACTGTGTATTCCCAGTAGTAGTGAGACGAGAAAGAGAACAGAAAAATTACTATTTACACAGTAAAATTTGATAGGGTTCAGTTCAAAATGTGACAAAGTCTTATTAACTTTTACTAGGTGGCACAGTAATTTTACTCTGTAGGTATACTAATTTTTCACAGTTTCCTGCTCCATCCCGCGATTACTGAGAATGCACAGTAATTTTTAATGGACTTTTTTCTCCATGTAAGTTGACTTCATTTTATTATTACAAGTTCAATAAAAATTCCCTGCGGAATTTAGTTAAATGGGGTTTAATTCTTCTGGTTCAAGAAGAGGGCTTCTTCATCATAAAAAATACTGGAAGAATTTGACGCGAGGATTACGTGAGAACGAAGGCGGTTGGAAGAAAAAACTCACCAAGAGAAAGTACTTATTCCACTCGGATTACGTTTATGTCCTCAGGGTGCAAAAAAAAAATCTCCCTTCACCGCAGTATTCTCAAGTTATTTGTTAGAAATACCCAGGAGATACGTCTCGTTAATTCATTTTTACGCCAAAGTTTCGTCTTTTTTTGATATCTTTTAATAAGAGGAAATCTGATCGAATCGGAAGGAGGTAAAAAGACGAAAATTCTGTTGATATATCGTAAAATTGAAAAATCCCATTAATTGACAATAATTTTCATAAAAATCACCAACCCCGTTGGTATAATAACCACGTTAAATTGCCCTCAGTCAAACACAAGTTAAATTCACTTTTTCCCTTTTCTTATTTTCCTCGGAAGAAAATTAAATCGTGAGTAGAACAAGATGAAGGTAGCACACGCAGTGAGAGCCAAGTAACTGCCAGTCTAACGACGCTATCCACTTTTCGATAGTTTTCAAGAGTCAACAGAACTGAGAGTTATATATATGAGTGAAAAGGAGACGAGTTAAAAGTAAAATATAAGGTGGGATAGTAAAAGGAGTAGTTAGAAGTTAAAGTCAAACAAGAAGTACAAAGCGTGGGCAGGAGTTTCCGGGTATAGGTAGAAAGGGTGAGCTTTTACCGGTGGGTACGTTGTATGTTGAGAGACGGGCTTCTGGGTGAGAAACAAGAAAACTGAACTGACAAGGTAGAAAAGGTGTACTGCAAGAGATTGGCTCCATAGGCTAGTTGAAGATTTAATTTCCTTTTCTAAGGTTTTAAGTTGTATTATTCTTGTGAGGTTCATAACTGCTTCCGTCAGGCTGTTATTTAAGGTTGTGAGTTTCAAAACTCATCGTTCTCCACTTTCTGGGTTTTCAATTACCTCCATTTTACCAAGCATAATTAACTGTAAATCTTTCTCAACTTCTCTTACATATGCCAAAGTCAAAGTAATCTTGGTTAGTTTAAAGTGGTTAGATGGGATTTATGAATAGGCTTGACATCATCCGGAAATTGTAGTAGATTACTACGCAAAATACATAGATTTTTTCAAGGAAGATTAATAATATAATACATATGAGCGATCCTTCATGAAGTCGGATTATTTATATAAGCCAACACCAGACCATCGGGAGCATAATGTTATAAATAAAAATAGAATGGAAGAGGGAAAAAATTCGGAATGAAAAAGCGAAAAACAAAAGTGGGCATTTATGCAAACGATGGCTGCCAGGGACGTCGTATATCGACACAAACCAAGACCCACACAGGCAAGCTCTACTCGTTCGTCATTTGGGGTTGGGTGCTTCGTCGTTGTCGTCGCGATATCGAAGGTTCTTTCCTCGAGGGAGACCTGTGACATCTAGAATGAACGAGCTGTGTGACCCTCTTCTCTCTCCTGCTCTTCCTTTCTTCGTTTGTGAGGTACGAAAAAATGTGCTGTACAAAGACAAGTGTAGAAAGAAAAAGAGGCTGCATGCGCGCAAACGCTATTTCACTCTTATGGCAAAGATATATGGCAATCTGCTGGATATTGCAGCAATAAAAAAGTAAATGATATGTAAGGAGGGGAAGTTGGGTTAAGAGAAAACCCTATTGAAACGCATGAAAAAATATGTGCTCTTTGAATTAACAATTATTTCAAGAAGACTCATACTACAAAAAGCAATAGAATAAAATATCATGAATAATTAAAATATGTCAAAGTTCACGGTAACTATTCTCAACTATTAATATAGAAGAGGACTATGCTATTCACAATGCTTCTGTGCGGGATGAACATAGCTTTGGAACCCAATCTTGACCTCTGAGCAAGCGTATCCTTTGAATTCTCCCTTTTGTACGTTATACCTGTGTACATATTATTCGTAGTGAAGGCCCAATTCCGAATATATACCACGAAGAAATTGTCACATTGTGTGCTCTACTAATATTCCATTCGTGTGAAATTCATTAAAATTATACAAAATTCGATGCCAATTTCACATGAAGACTGCCTGCGAATTCTAGAAATATACCAGATAAATTCATTCGTTAGATTTTGTCTTGACAACTGATTTTGCGTTTTAATTTCCATGTCAATTTCAGTTACGCCCGCAGTTTTAATCAATGAATCGCATAAAAAATGAATCTTGATAAATGAAAACCAGATTCTACTCTTAAACTCGAACCCATCTCATGGCAAGTAATTCGATACTTTTTCCCCGAGGGTACTTAGGAATTCAAAATGCACAAGTGATGAGAATACAATTTGTGGCAATTAGTGGAATGGTCTACAGTCTCAAAAAGTTGAATTAAAAGTTACCCCGTGTACTTGGTAATATAAATCACTAGAGGATGATGAGTATTGTGGTGTAAAGGGGCAGAGCGAAAGAAGGAATGGGAATTATGAAAGCCATTGGGAGTGAGCGTCCAAGCGCAATTCTGTGGTGTGTTACCACTTGGATTAATATCCCAATCTTCCGCTTTAAGCCCTGTGCCCTCTCTTCACTCCACACATCGTTTTGGATGCTCCCAATCCTCTCACTATCTGCGTATACTATATTCGGGACGAATCCAAAATCAGTGAAATGGTATATAATGAAGCATGTAGCGTGTGTAGACGGTAACATTGCCAGATACTGTGTTGGCAGGATGCCTTCGATTTATGAAAGAGCATATGTTATTTCAAAAGAACCTATAATTCTCCTCTATAAGGCTTTCCTAGGGTTGCATTATTCACGTCTCTCTATTCATTTCACCATATTATAGCGTTGGAATATTATCGATTCGAAGTATCGTGCATATTATGATTATGAAATTTGTGTGTGTTAAATTTTGTAAGAAAAAAATAAAACAATTCTTACCAAGCAACCATTCGCAGCGGATTTTCAAGAATTATGTCACTCTAGTTACAATTTATTCATTCATATGAATATTGCGTAGTTGAATTTGGTGGTGCAAACGGGGTCAATTATCTCATATGTTCGAATCCATGTTGCTACAAAGCGATAAGCTCCTGTCCATACAACGATGCTCTTGATGAGTACCGTACGTTGACATCAAAGGGAGTTTCGGTCAATAACACAGACTCGTACTCCAGAATAAATGAAAACTGCATTCCGCGGGATGTTGATGGAAAAACGAAGAACAGAAACCAGTAGATCCAATTATACTTTGATAGGATACTAACTTTATGAAAGCTTAATTTGTTAGCCAAGCTCAAATATTGAATATAATTATAGTTATTGAAGTTTGTCCTGCGACCATTAGTATGAATATTTCTTATTAATGAATCGGCCATTATGGTCACTCAAAATTTGGGAGTGACCATAATGGCCGATTTATTAATAAGAAATATTAAGTAAAAAATAAATTTTAAGTAAAAAATAATCCCCTCAATTTTCACATACATTGTACAATTGCAATAACTATATTCATAAATAATTAATATGGAAAATGCTCCAAAACTTTTAGCAATTGATAATTTTCAATAGTTTATGGAAATACTTGAAGGAATTACCGGTATATCTCAGTGCTCCCCAATTCGATAATCTCTCGAAATCTACGTGGAATTATTCTCCGATATTAATGGCAAAGAAATTTAATATTAACGATGCTTGAACTTGAAGTAGTTGGAGCAAAGAGAGTCGAATTGCACAGATGATGCATAATTATTGAACTTTGATTTCTACTACACTACTTCTTCTTCTTCTCCTTTTTTCTCATCTTTTTCTGGGTTCCCCAACTTGGAGACTGAAATTCTCTCATCACATTGAATATCTCTCGTTTCTTGTGAATCCTTCTCATTCCTTATTCTGTTTTTTTTCTTTTCCTTCTTGATTCAAGAGATAACTATCATTTCTTTTTTTCTATCCATTCAGTTTTGCAAGTATCAATTGGCTTCCGTATAATAAAAAGTAGCTTTCACCTTTATCGAATATTCCAATTAGAAAAGGAATAAAAAATTCAAAAGGTATTGTTGATCTACATTATAATGAGAGAATTATATTAGCATAATAAGGGATATGGCGATGTATGGTATTTACACATTCATAGGATGATGCAGCATCAAATGAGTGAGTAATACGGGAAGAATAGTTGTTGGTGTTTCAACACCATTCCAATCATGATAACTGTATGTCGGATAATTAGTGATGGTAGAGAACTCGGAGTAGTTTATTAGCGCTGAAAGCGCAAAGGGAGTAAATATTCAAGGAGACGAGAATGGAAACCTCGAGTGTCGCTAGAAGGAGAACGGGTAACTCACTTCCGACAACGATAACTCTTCTCTCACGATACGCCACTGAATTTGGAATATACCTATATCGTGCAAAGTAGTAGTGATAGTAGTAGCAGTAGTAGTAGTACTTCTTGATGTAAATTATTTGAAACTTATGAGAAGCATAAATTTTATACTTTCCTTGTATTTTTCCCACCTTAGTTATCCATAATTAAATTGTGTTGTGCAAAGAGATGAGCAGCCACTCACAAGATGAATATCCCAAGTAATTCTTCAAAACATTCGGGCTATTTCCAGGGCTAGGATCGCAATGACGAAACCCATTACTATAAGAATATATTATAGTAATTCGAAAGTGGAATATTAAAGTGCAAAAAAGATGTTTTTTTCGTTAACTCAAAACATGAGGGCTTTCAATATGATGAAAAGAATTCTAAAAAATAGCAGGTTGGTTTGCACCCAAAATATAATTATCATTACCGTAGTCCTGAATATAATTTCATCTTTATCCAAGAATCAAAAGAGTATCGATGAGATTAAAATTAAAAATAATATACGAGTTTCTATAGCTGATGTATATCTTGCCAATTCTCTTGAGATGGTATTTTTATTTATTATAGTATAACGATATCAATAATGGAATGCTGGGTGGAGAGTCTAACAAACGAGGTACTGAGTTACTGAAGCATTAAATTCCCTCTCAGCCGAAAGGAAATAGCGTGCATGCAAATGTTAATGATACTTCATAATAATATGTCGATCGGAAAATAGTCTCTATGGTCGTTGATGGAAATCACGGTTAGATTGAATGCAACTTGAGCGCCCCATCAGTGCTCTCTTTGTTGCACTCTAGTTGTCTAGTATTCAAGGGGCTCGTACTGTAAACCAGATGAATTTTACATGAATCCGCCCAAGCAGTGTCGAGGGGTACTCAGATGAGCTCGCTACTGAAGTAGAGGGACGATGAGTTAATGTAAGACAAAAAAAAGTTAGCCGGTTGAGCCCGCTCGTTAAAAGAGAAGTCTACTTACTCCTCCTCCTCTACTTTTTCTGATGCCCATATCATTATTCTCTTCGAGAATAGTACCGCATCACAAAATATGTGATGCGTCATCTAAAATGCATGCAAGGCTACAGTAGTAACGGAAGTTGCTGACGCTTCGAGGGAGGATGGTCGTAAACCCTCTAGGCTCGTTCGCTATTTTGAATAAAGTCGTACAATGGAAATTGGATGAAAGGATTTCCAAGTTTTCAGCAGGTAAAAGTACTTGGAATGCCCCAAGCTCTGACTGGGCCCACATTCTACTTTTATCACCGGCTGCCTGGAAATGATAGTCGTGAAATTTTCAACGAAATGAATCCTACTTATTAATGCATGGGAAGATAGATACAAAATTCGGAACCACAAGTCTTTGTGATACTGAAAAAATATATATATTCTGACGGTATATTATGGTTGGTTGAATGGAGAATCGAGCGGAATACAATACTGAACAGCTATAGCCCTCGAAAAGCAAGTAGCCAAGGAGGTGATCTATGTTCTGGTATCCGCGAGACTCGTCTTTTCATACGGTTGAATTGCCTATCCGTACAATCATTCTACTCCGTTTTAAAGGCCATCTTTCTCATTCATGTACCAATGTAGCTCTATGGATGTGTGTGGATAAATGGGAGATTTTGTTGTTGGGGTGAAACTGTGCGGTTGCCCACAGCGAATCGGACCATACTAATCTGAAAAAGAAGAGGGAGAGAGGCAGATAGATGAGCGGGAGTTGGTTCGATATTTAGAGTTATTGCGGGACTCGATTTGAAAAGTTGGAGCACGCGTGCTAGTTCTCGTGTCGCAATCGTTGTAACACCACGGTTTATTACCCTCCAGTGCCATTAACCCCAGTTCTCCTTCATATTACGGATATTCACGGATGCCCCAAGGCTTGATTCATACATAGAGGGAATGGGCATTAAATTTTTTTTCTCTCAGATAGAGCGTTCCATGCGATATTTGCTTTTTTTTCTTCTTTTTTATCTATGTTTTTAGTTTGCTTTTTGTCCTGCATTGTAATCAACGCCGCAATATTTGTCACGACAAGAGTCACAGAGCAATCACCCGAGGAGAAATATGTAGAATATGGAATACGTTTGGTATGTGCACTCATGACAGATCAATAAATCTTTTTTTACAGCCAGATATAGTATTCATAGGTATAGTTGACTGAATTTGTATTGTCTTTGAACTGTCAGGTGAATATAAATTTGTCGGGCTATTGATGAGACATATTTATCAGAGAAAAATGATCAATCGCAGTAAGAAATTATTTGAAAAATATATACTTAGATATTCGGGGGGTGGATTTTTTGCATAAGGAGAAATACTCAATATTGCATGTAGAAGATTGCTCATTGGTTTAAGCTATTTTCTATTTTAGGTAAAATGCACCGACAGTTAATCGTTATTCCTTTCTCTCCCTTATTTTTTATTCTTTTTCCATACATAGACGAGATAGTTTCAAATCCTATGCCTTTACCGATGGAATCACGCGAAGAATTTCATGCAGTCGATCCCACGTACATTCTGGTATGAGGAAATATGCCGAGGGCGTTGCAAACATATCGCTTAGTCAAGCCACCCGTTCTCTCACATGTCATTCTGCGCTCGGTGTTGGATATACACGGGGTGTAGCGAAGCATAATAAGATATTGAAACTGGGGTGGAATGTCTCAGGATGACGGTGAGGGTAGAAAAGGGAGAATGAACGTAGGAAAAGCGAGTGACTAGAGCTCTAGCGCACGAGCCAGTGAAGGTTCCGAGTAAAAGTTTTGTGAGGCAGCCGGAGTTCCTACTGAACGATAGAATAGAAACTTGGCGAATCAGCCCGGTTCCGTGAACCGAATCGTAATTATTTTGATAACGAGGAAATGCTGGATGGCGTTCTTGCTAATTGTAAGACGCCCGTGGGAGACTTTACCAAGAGGATAAACTTTTCCATTGTCCTTTATTTGTCTCTGTCTCACAGCAATCCTATCAATCACTCTGAGCTAACCTCACCATGAAATACCTGCTCACAATTTTACATAAAGCTTGAAAACTTTATTACATTTCTTCAAATTTCTGAATCTCTAATGATTTTAATAATGCGGATAATTTAATGTAGAAATTATATCGCGTGAATTACGTCAATCGCTTGGCAAAATCCCACCTCATTTTTTTTCATATATAGTCTATGCATGGAGTAGCTGTATAAACGACGACGATGAGTATCGAAAAGGAGGGAGCAGATGTGGTATATGTGTGTGTGGGTGGGAAGATGAGCCTACCGTACTGGCAAGATAACGCCAGTCCCGTTAATATTCCCGGATGAGATATAATCGCTTTTGGGAAACTACGTTCGATATGACTTCACCTTATTCGTGACCGTGTTACACGATAGCCTCCAAGCCAAATAACGTCGACGCTCACGCATACATCGTTGCTATATACTTTTGCTCTGAAACTGCGGGTCGTCACGAATTTCTAACGAAAGAAATTGGATATTTGCTTTTTTCTCCATTCCACTGGTTTCATTTCAATGTTCTATCTATTTCTGACCCACCATTCATAAATACCTGGCCATTTTCTCTTCAACAACATAATTAATCAATAACAATTATAAATAGCATTTTGAAAAGGAAGGAGGTCAACGTACGCGTCAACGAGTGTCAGGGAGTAATAGTTCGAGGATTTGAAATACGAGGCAGTTCACGGACGTCCGCGCGATTAGGTCATTAGCAATGAACGATTCGACTACGATTTACAGCCTTGCTCGCGTTTCCGATCAACGATTCGTCACTAGTCAGTCGTGAAACGTCGCACAAATCCCACGGATTGTTGACGCCCCATGACGAGACGGCGCTGATGGTCAATAACTTGATACTCGCATTTCAAGTATCATTTTCATAAATTATGAAACGACGAATTTTCTGTCCTATTTTAATATATGATTCACATTGTGCTTTTCGAGATGAGACGACTATTATTCATTACATGTAAATAACAAGTTTCATTCTCGTCGAGTCTATTTTCAATGGTTGACGAATATATATATTTTAAAAAGCCGGGATTTTCGGTCGAGTTAGAGTAAACTAAAAGCATCGCGTAAATTTCCACGAATGGGGATGTAACAGTAGAAAAAGAAAAACTGATGGTGGACTCTGACGGGTAGAGAAATAAAAGTGGAGGAAAAAAAAGAGGGAAAAAAAGGGTAAACTGTGACGGGAGAAAAGAAAGTCTGATTAACAGAGTGAAATATTTAAACTGGCTACCCCGAAGCATGTGAGTGCTTCCGTTACGAGAAAAGGTAAATTAAAATGAAAGATTACTCACAGAAAAGTATAGGGGAAAAAGGAACAACAAAAAAATGAACAACTTGACAAAACTTCTGTAGAATAGAATATTTTTGAATGGGAATGATGGACCAATTGCATAATTCCGTTATATTGATGGTATTACATTTAATAAATCGACCAAAGTCATGAAATAAATGTCCTGCACACGCCCAATAAAAAACGAAGGAGAATGAATGAAAATGAAAATAAAAAATGAATAGAGACTGAAAACCAGACAATAGATTTCGTCGACTTCCCGATCTCATCCATCGCAAGAGACAAAAAGAAAAAAACTTTTGACTTCTTATTTCTATAATCTTGCAAAAGTGGCTTGATTCTATTCTGGTGGAGTCTGCTTTCATCAGAACATCAGACGTCCTGTGAGCGGCTCCAATCTTTACAAATTATTTTCATATATTTATCTCATATGTATTCAAGAATTCCCACTTCTAATAAAAATTAATATGCAGAATAAATAACAATAATAATATAATAGATCTGGCCGTTTTTTTCAATCGAAATTATATCTTATGATTAAATGAAATGATATACCTTTTTTTCCTCTTTTTTCTCTTCTTTTCTCGTCTTAAATGGAGAGAAGAAAAAGATTACATCTCAAAATCTAATGACAAATTGAGTTCAAAGTTATGAAATTAGAGTGAAACAGGTGTTACATCTTTATGACTTGAGAAGAACTTCTCTAAGCGCAAGAAATTACTTGAAAACTTGACAGAAAGTTAATGTAGTTTCGAATATAATCGTTCAACTCATCTAAAGTGATTCACAGAATAAAGTAGATTCGTTGCTTCAAACCAAACTGACATTGTCGTTATAGTACTGTCACAGAAGTTTTGGTTATCATCATCTTGGACAAACTGGAAGATTTTCCCCCAACTACATTCAAGGAATTGTGACAAGTTGATACTGTATATAGATGACTTATGAAAATGTGAAATATCAAAAGAAGACGAATCAAGGGAATTTTATACGAAAAATCGCAAAAAAATACTGAGCAAAACAATGAGCCAGACCATTGAGTGACTCAATTTTTTGATGATGTTTGCAAATAAATTAAGATGTTCATCAGTAATTATCATTACTTATACATTGCGAAAACAAGAGCTATATCATGCATTCAAGTTAAATTTCTAACTGAAAATGACCATATATTTCTTCGAATTATAATGTCTGTATTCTACTTTCTGGATAAAAATGGCATCGATAAAGTATATAGATATGAATATCGAAGTTTATAAGCAACTTCATCACATGAAACATGACCATGATAAGTCATGTGACTATTGAAATTCCAGATACCGAGTAAATTGTATCATGGAAACGAAAGTACGGAGAAATGTGACAAATTACTCAACGTTACCATCAGTGAAGCTCTGTGAGAGGAGCTTAGAATATTCGTGGAACTTGAACTCTAAGAATTCCACCGTGTATCCATCATAGTCTACCACAAACGACAATAAAACTATATTTACTGTAAGCTTCTCTGATTTTTTCAAGCACAATACAGTGCATTTGGCTTGTCACAGATGTTGTATATATTCCCTTCGGAAAAGAAAGAAGAAAAAAAAGAGAAAAGGTAATAGAAGAAACTACTGACTGTACAACCTCCCTCGTATGATCGACGTTCCGACGAATTGGACTGGTGGATTTACTCTCGTGCATGGCAAACTTCATACTCAAGGTGAATAAGTTCCCATTCCGTCGCTGAAATTGTACTGTAGAAATTCAAAATGGTTCACAAAGTTCTGTTACTTTAAAGTTTTCTTTAGGGTTATGACTAACACATTTTTCGTTCTTGCTTCTCATTTCTGTTGTTTTTTTTCCCCCTTTTCACTCGTAAGTTAAAAAGGAACTTCAATGCTGAATTCAAATGTACTATTTTTTTTTAATAAAGAGAATCAAAAAAGTTATGTGCATGTGCTTTCATCCATGCAATAATATAATACAGAATTATATACATTATGTGGGCATCGTGTGCACAACCAATGCGATTTTCAAACCCCGGTTTGCAATGGTACGAGCTTACTGTACTGTGCTACATTGGTAAACCCCAAAACCCATCCCAGTCGCAATACTCTCACGGAATATTCAAAACGCGCTAAGGCTATCCAAATTTCTCTCAGTGCTTTGAAATTTCATCAGTGCAGTCATCACAATAACCGAAACATACAAAGCCATCTGTATAAAAATCATTATGATTAATGGATTCGTTTGGATGAAAATTATACTCGTATTCTATTGATCTCAGTCAATGGAATTATTATTCAGTCAATAGGCAGAAGGTAAATCAGCTCATTTCATTTCCAATAATGATACTAGCCACAATGAGGAATACGAACGTCAATAGAGATCCTGAGGACTGACATGAGAAGCTCTAGGAGCGCATTTGTATTACGATATTTTCATGTGCTTGACTAAATGCATCTCCCCGGAACGGTTCTGAATATTCGGATACAACAGTAATAGAAGCCTGAACATTGAACGGTTCTGGTGGGGTAAACCTGAGTTTATTGATCCAAGCGAAAATACACGAGTAACTAGTGGGTGTACTCGCGTTGTAAACAGGCTACGAATTTCTAATTAATGGGTAGGGGAAAGTATAATAAAATGGACATTCCACTGAAACGTTTCAGGGTGGCATTTTTTGGCAGTGATTCCATCAAGAAGCGGAGAAAATTTCCGAATCGATCGTAGATGAGCTCAACCTTGAAATATTTTTTTATTTCTGCGTTACGCCATTTAAAACCGAAAATGAAAAACCCTTCGATTTTTGTCCAAAACAGTCATCAGTTGAGAAAATCCCCAAAAATCACTTACAAGACACGCCTAGAGATATATAAATAGGAATTGCATTATAAACTTTTGATGCAACCGAACCACTGAGTAATAATCTCCGAGATTGAATTCATTTCTTTCCCTCAATTAAACTATAGATTAAGAGTATTGCTATGAAAGATCAGCAACCGAGAGACTATTCATATATGCAGGAATAGTACCGAGGTTGGCTGAGCGCCAGTATGCTGCAATATTGTGGCAAAGCATAGGCATATTTTCTAGACGAAGTGGAATAGAGAGTGGATGGCTAGAGTAAAGAGGGAGTACCAGTGGTGACTTTAGTGTTACGATGGTATAACCATGTCGTAATACGCACGTACATGTACATTGTTCTCCACCTCCTATCTCACAATTAAGATCCGGTGCTGGTTCAACGATACCCGCTACATATCTATACCAATGGAATGCTAACTGTGGACTGGACTGTCTTACTTAGGAAGCATTCATAAACTATACTAGGATTGTACACTCCTGATTTAGGACTGTTGACTATACAAATGTTAGAGTCAACCTCCTTATTATATGCATTCCATGTTTACCCTCCTTTATTGTGTCCTGTGTCACTGGTTTCATATTTGCTTCACGATGAATGACCCATTTTCACTGTCATTTTCCAATGTAGAACGGTAGACACTGTCATTTCCTTTACTATGTATCGACATTTGTCGTAGTGAAAATTGTGCCATGGCTCGTGTCCTTTGTACTATGTATCTTCTATACTATATAGAAATAAATGTTTCAGTGGTTCAAACTCAACTACGAAAACTTAGGTGGAACGATTTCCGGCAGACGTTGAAGGAAACTGAAACACAACTCGTTTTTGAAAGACACGCCTGTCTTGGCACTCAAAAGCTCGTTGTATTTCTCTTGAAACAAAGTCACTACACCGAGAGGCGAATGAGAAACGAAACCGTGTTGGTAACATCCTCACGATTTGTAGTATCAGATGGAGAATTAACAGCTACCAAAGTATTGTGAAATTGTCTTCAGCGTTATTGTTGTACAACGTTTTTAGAGATGATTTTCGAAGTATTGGTTCGGGGAATAACATTCAAATGATATCCTATTGTATTATGATGAATTATACATCGATCATTTTTTTTCTGTAAACTCGATATCACTTTGTATCCTGAGAGCATACAAAGGAATCTTGGAAAATTCAGCAAACTGATCGATATAGTTATTGATTCAAGCTAAAAAGGAGGAAAAACAGACCACGAACGCATTGAATGACCGTAACAATATTTTTAATACTAGGTTTTTCGTATTGGCTTGAGATTACGTTTGCATGAAAAGTTTTTCTCTCCTCTCATCACATAATAGAATAGGAAAACATGCGAAAGAATTGTTCAATGCTGTTTGGGTTGGATGGTAATGTAAGCCGGCTTTAACGTGACTCTTTTAGAATGACGTTCTTTCAAGGAGAAAAAAATGTAAAAGGCGTTGCCAGTAGCCAAGGCGGGAGGGTTGGTTTAACTACATAAATATAGTGATAAGATACATTGAATAAGCGAGGAGATGAAAAATCGATAGGCTGAATCGGATGGCAAGTGCACTTTTACGACGTCGTCACAGGTTGAATGTCCAGCGGCTTTACTCTCATACCAATGTAACAAGACTTTTTTCCTTGTATCAGGAGTTAGGGAGAGATCAGTGTCGTACAGACTACGATTTCACCCTTTCCGGTTAACATGTTCAAAACTCCACCTTTCAACCATTCGTATAAACATTTTGTCCCCTGTAAACTAGATTTAAACGTAAATTCAATAATATCATAGTACTCGAAGTTGAAAAAGAATAAGAAGTAGAGAAAATACAAGAGGTTAATTTGGCATTGAAATTTAAAACGTGTTCGGATTGCAGTGCGTGGCCCGCTGGAATACACCATGAAAAATTACGGTAAAGTTGATTCAACGATGTGCTGCCGTTTAAAACGCTTGAATGGATAGTCTCTCGATTATTTAAAGAGATGCTCTCGAGATTCCGGCGCACGACGACTTGATGGAAACTGTTGGAATGAGAGGATGAGGCACACGCGAGGTTTGCACAAGAGTCATGCGGCGGCCAATTTCCAATATCGATTCCACCTGCCGTCAAGGGTGACGGATTTAAGCACTTTTATTTGAAAAAAGGAAAATGCCAAGGTATTTCGATCATTGCACCTTCAATTCCTTGGAGATTACTACATGTATATTTGGGATGAGATATACCGTTACAACGATAATCCATCAACATTGCTATTCATATTTTAATTAAAACGAATTCTTCACTGAAATTTTCACGTTCCATTGACTACTAGAATAAAAATAAAATATTCGCTAATAAAAAGTTTCACGTTTGAATCCTATATATGTATCCCTTTATTTCCTTTCTATCCTTTTTCCAGGTACGAACGAGTAATCCGCTAAAAGTCCAATGGATGCGTGAGTTGGATCGACGATCGACAAGCATTGAGATTACAGAAATGATGAAAAAAAAGAGAAGAAAACTAGCCTTAATGGGATTTCAGGCTCACTGATCCTTCGAGGTCTTACGTTGTTAACGTTGATAGACTTTAACGGGGGATACGCTCGAGTCTCTTCGGACTATTGTGCCAAACTTTACTCGTTTTCTCTGTGTAAACATGATGGATCGATAGGCACAAAGATACTCGGCAAGTAGTAAATTGTGAAAATGTTCATTCAACTGATGTTGAAAAAACTAAGTACACTGTTAGGAAAAAATTGAAATTTCATGGATAATCTGGTGGTAATTTTCATAAGCGTGACATTGAATTAGTTTTAATGGAAAGATGTTTATGAAATATCATTTTTTTCACAAAATTGAAGGAAGTTCATGAATTTTAAGGAGAAGTAAGATGGGAATTTTATAATTTACTTGAATTTCATTGCACCTGAATATTCAGAACCAAAATGACCCGA
>JABSMS010070195.1:0-20420 GCA_018902275.1 Aleiodes sp. PSUC_FEM 10030003
TAAATATATTTTATCGGTAGATTTTAGCTCGCTTCTATTTGACGTTGTGACGTCATTGTCGATTTTAGAGTGTTCCAAAATTCCAATAATTAACTTTTTTTTTCACACATTAATGAAGAAAAAAAATCTTACAAAAAAATGAAGAGCTCAAATTACGAAGACTGTAGGAAAATGACATAAAAATAAATAAGGAACGACGATAAAATTAACTCAATGATATTGTTACTAATCCATAATTCATTCTCTCTTACAGGATGAAAAAAATTGAAAATTCGACAATGGAGAATATTATCCCTCGGATACCAAACTGGTATACATAGACTCTCTCTTTCTCCAACATCAGAAAACGAGTTGCGCGAAAATGTATGCACACACGGCCAGATTCACAAGGAGGGCTGTAAACCTAGCCTACGGCTAAGATAGAAAAGAGGGAAACTCAAGGGGATCGTTCTATATTCTACACGAAATTTCACCCTATATGGGGCACACAACTCAAACTCATACTTTGGATATTACCCCTCGATACTCACTGAAACGTGTGCGGTGAAACGTCTCTCATTTGTGTGTACCCGTTACGTACACAAGGAACAGAGAAAGAGAGAGTGTGGAGAGAGTTAGAATGAGAGAAAGAGTTTCGAGTGATCCTACGGTGACGAGAGATTCACCACTGAAGCAGTGACCCACGAATCAACATATTGGCATTGTTTGGAGAAGAATTGGCTCGATCATTTCGGATGGATTTCAACTTCATGCAACATATGGAAACAAATTCCCGGTGAGTGTAGATGAATTGAGTGAGAGTATTTGAGATAGAATTTTCCCAATGATTTTATTGAAAAGATGAAGAAATTTCCGATGAAGAACAGACGTTGGAATTTATCTGAGGAATTTTTGGAAATTTCGAGTGTTCCTGTAGAAAATTCAGGATGCAATCCTTTTCGATTTCGAAAAAAATGGCACTTACGCCCTTTTGATTCTAGGGGAACGATATGTTTTCCATCAGAAATTTCCTCAGCTTTTCAATGAAGTCATCGAAAAAATTCTATCTCTCGCCATTTCATCGAAATATCGACTTTCCTCCTCGTCCTATTGCGTGCGTATAACTGCTCCTCATTTGAAGAAAAAGAAAACCTCCAATCACTTGAATCAACCTAACCTCGTTAATGTAGCGAAGAGCGCGCGAAAATCATAAAAACCCGATGATTGGCCAAACATTATCGTTCTCAACATCCCTAAACTTCCAAGATTCCTCGATGATTGAGGCCCTTACCTCTCTCGTCGAAGAAACACACAATAAAAGAGAAACAGAAAGAAAAAATAATTCATAACCCACGACTATTTGTTCTCTCAAAACTCCAAATTCCAATATTACCCCGCGAATTTCGTTCTCGCTCACGGCCACCATGGAATGTTGCGTGTTAACCACCTACGCTCTCTCACAATCTTCTTACAATCCGCCATTTTATCATAATAAAACGGTGTACACGAGCGTCTGCTAGAAGAAAAAAATAGAGAAAAATTCTAAACACATGTATGAGCGTGACGAGTGAGCGCCCCCGCGCGTTCGCGCATATACTCGCCACAAATTAAACTCACGCACATATTGGCCCTCAGGCAGTTCGCCAACTAATGAGAGACCCCAGCAGAAACTTCGATGAATAAAGTCCCTTGGATTTGTTCAGATATCAAGCAGCCGGTATTAAATATCTGCTTGACTGTTACTCCCGTGCACACTCGTCCTCTTGATTTAAACATTTCTCCGCGCTTTTTTATTCCCTGCGTTTTGATAAGCGGAGCGTTTTTTTGCCTCGTTTGTGAGACCTTTCTTTTGAGATGTAGGATGAATGGGTAAGGGTTTTGGTAGTCATCGACTGCGGGTGGTAATGGATGGGCCCTATGTACACGAGGCTCTTTGAATTTGTGAGACGTTCGTTTTAATCGGAAATGGCTTTATTCGAGTAAATCTCCGGGGATAAATCAGTGGACAAGAGGGAGCAAAAGAAAATTAATAGAATTTAAGAACGAGATGATCTGAGCTGGTGTTGCAGGCTTTTTTGGTGTATGGTGGTGAGTTCGGGAACATGTTAGCACCATGGGTGTTCGAATGGAATCCTTAATAAGTTCCGAACTAATGTTTTATCACGAATTAAGAGCTGTATAGGAACTGAGATTATCTTCCATTTGGCGTGACTTTTACGATGTTAGTTTCTTGGCTTTTCATTCTATATGTATTCTCGGCTTTTCGGATTTTTTTTCGATGCCACAGACTAGGGCGTTTCAAAATGTTGCTTGATCACGCTATACAAGTATAAACATAGATATTTCATTCAATTGTATTTCAAATAAGATTTCGGTCCTGTTTTCTTGCCTCTTTATGCCCTCATAAATTTTGCGGTAATACACGAAGAAAGAAGAACCACTTTTGTCTTCGACTTCTTCGTTTTCTATCACTTTTTTTTCTTTCACAACATCCTTAAGTTTCACTTTCACAAATGAATGATGGATGAGAGAAGCAAAATAGGAGAATTCAATCGATCCTTTTCTTTTTTCTCGAGAAGTACTTGTCTAACGTGTAATACTCAGCTATGAGCCTCGATAAATCCGAAAAAGAATGAAAATAAATAAAAAATAGAATGGAATATATGTAATAGAAAAAAACGGAGGGAAAATATTTGTATCATGTTTTCAAAGGTGAATTCGCCACGCGCTTAAGTCAACAACTCACCCCACGCAGCTATTAAACTCTCAAGAAAGGATTTTCGTGGTCCTTTTTTTTCATCAAGTATCGTTGGTATGTTTTCCCAGAAATTGGCTTGGGGCACTCGATTTCATGGGAGGGAGATTCTCATCACGAAAAGAAGAAAAAAGAAGAGAACTTATTTTCGATCAATCGTTTTAGGCCATATACTTGACAATCAATGGGTATTAGTAACGATCTAAGGACCAATGAACCCGAAATACTTCGGATGAAATAGAGCTTAAAAAAGAAATTGAATAATAGAGATTCTTTGGTTATTATTATTGAACGTTAAAATACACAGCGGCGTTGAGAGTTGAGGGACAAGTAGTGGGTAACCCTGGGTTATAATGTTTGTTGAGCGGGCGTGCCTCGTTGGCAACGTTGACTGCTTGTTTTGTCGTGTCGTGGTCAGGTACATAGCCTCTCAGCATTATACGTTACGTTATAACGACGGTTAACGTGATCGTTCATCTGAATTAATCATGAAATTTGCAGTTACTACAATGCAAAACCTATAATTTTCTATTATCATTATTAAATTATCGAAATTTTTATTATTTGATTGAGAAGTTATTCTTAATAATTTTGATTCGGCCTTTGGGTCACTGCTTGTATATTGATAAACTCAATTCAATTTGATGTTATTTGGCATCAAAAGTGTTGAATGAAAAAATGAGGTTTGAAGATGAAATTTTATCTTCAAACCTCATTTTTTCATTGATCATGTGTGATTTTTTATTTATTTCCAAAATTGATTTCTAAATGACGATTCCTCATAGTCATTAGCGTAAATAGATCAGAAAGCAGAATGCTACTTGATTATTGTACGGAACTGTAATTTTTCCGCTTTCTTTCTCCATGTGTAATACCTCAATTGAATTTCGTAAATCTTTCAAATTAAATTGATAATTTCGTTTATAATCAATTGATAGTAAACAAAGTGGTTAGGTTATAGGGAGACCTCTGAGAATCGTTCTTCCATAGGTCTATGCAATTTAAACTAGTAATTCCAAACTTACATCGGCTTAACTTTGGGGGTAATCATGTAGTAGGTAAATTACATCACACGACCGAGTTTATAGAGTTATTGGACGTTTCCCCAACGGACTCTATCTCTTGGTACACACAAGTTGAGTTGGTTCACAACTACGTACATACAGATCACCACAAATTTCATTTTCCATGTATATGTTTATCAGACTCATGTATGGTGATTACTTTCGTCCATTCGGCAAATATAGTATTAGTGTAGTTAATATTCCGATATTCATGGTTGATTTTAATCGGCAATTTGCCATTTGCCACGTTTTTTTGAAATTATTTATTTATTATCGGTAATGCGAAAACCACAAATAATAATAGTGAATGTGTATCATCGCTTTTTAATGATATTCTACTCACATTCAATGTGGTAAATTAATTTAATAAACACGCTGATTATAGTCTTCAATCGTTTGTATATATCTCTCATTGCTTTGGGCACGTGAATTATCATTGAATACTTCAGATTAATCAAAATCTATTGGAATTTTTTTCATTCACATTTTTATGGCAGTTTGCAGTAATTGATATGTAAATTACAATGATTTTATATTGTTTGATTTTATCGCTTTTGAATAATGTGGGAAATAATTAATGAAATTATTTCAATATTTCGTGTTCACCGCGTAGATAACGGAGTACGTTTGTTTTGGAATTCTCTACGAGTTTGTTTTGATTCAGCAACTACATTACCAGAGATAATTTGCTGAGAAACAAGCAAATAGGAGAAATGGGTGTATATGTTTTCTCAAACAATAGGAGCTGCGGAAATTTTTGTTGCGAGAGAATAAATCTCGGTTTTGCGGAACTAATTCTGCGAGACAAGAGGAGCGGTAGAGTAACGCGCAAAGTTCTAAGATTCACCAGAGAATTCAGTGTTGCTTCTCAATGGAAAGTACTTCTCAAATAGAAGCATTTACATGAATGCTTCTGCGTTTGCTCGAGGAAATCAGTTTAGTGGAAGAACGGTACATTAATAAATTTTCAATTTCTTTTCTTCTCTAGTGTCCTGGAACGTTGCAATCAAGTCACGACTCTCGACATAGGCGTGGTGTGCTTTTTATACTTTCTAAGAAGATGGACGGCCTGACCTCTCAAACGTTCCGCGTGCCTCAAGTGATGCTTTACGATTTCAAGACATCTGTATATATACACACAACAACAAGGGCCAAGAACGATCGACTCTGTCGATTATTCAAGACTTGGAAGTTGTTTATGTCCATTATATACCCCGACGTTTTGATCGGTGCACAGGTTTTTTGTACTTACTACCACGATCCATTGGTTATATTCACCACTTTTTCCGGGGCATATACTCTCGGGGCGTCTGAATCTAGATGGCTACGGATTTTGCCCAAGAGGCACGCGCAATAAATTGTATTTAGTGCCTTCAGAGAATCACGGGTGTACACACATATATACATACACACCAAAGGCATTAAAAACACAGATTTAAAACGCTTTCGCCAGTGTGTCACATACTTGATAGGAGCATGAATAATTCTCAGTGATCGAGCAGTTATTATAGTTGGTTGGAGGAATTAAAATAAAAAATGGTGGCAGGATATTAGCTAGTGTCCACTTCTCGAGGAATAACGTCGAAGAAAAATCGTTGCAAAAAAGAAAACACAAAGATGGTGGGATAAGGAGAGGGAAGAGCTGCAGAGAGATTCGTAAGAGACAACGTTAGAAGTTGAAATCTTGGCATGCAACGAGAGAGCAACGTAGCGAGTTCCAGAGGGGAATGGAGTGCCAGCAAAGAGATAGCTGAGTGGGGGAATCGATCGGTCATGCGCAAGAAACGTAGGGAGAGGGAAGGGGGGATTTTGTGAGCGATAACGAGTACTGTGTGGGAGTAGAGAGTAGGAATCTGGTGAGGGGAAGAAGAGGAGGGTGTGGTGTGTATCTACACGATGAAAATGAAGGAGGAAAAGAGCGAGAGGAGAGATGGAGGAGTACGGCAAGCTTGACGTTTTGCGCCGGTCCGGTACTACTCGTTTATAGGTTCCGCCACTGACACGTACTGTATATACACCATCCACACAGCGGGTTAATATTTTCCCCTTGTGTGTGCGCGAAGAAGGGTACGACGTCATGTGACTGGAGGCGGTACCACACCCCCGGCGGCGCCACGGCGCTTCTTGCCTCGAGCACAGTGCGACGTCGCGACGCGCCACGTGCGGTACACTTTTCGCAATACAACACGAAAATCACTTCCTTCCTTCCTTCCTTCCTTTTGGCTCAATTTGCGTACACGATTATTCAGGTACAACTTACGTATTTTGGTATAAAACGTTGCCGTTCAGTATTAATTCGTAGATACAAGTTCATACATACATCAGACTCCTACTCTTTACACCTCCCTACACCTATAAACTCCCCCCCTTATTCTGACTCTGTATTAACCACGCGATATACCCAAGGGATTCAATGTATTGTTGACGCGGGCACGAGCGTCGTTGCCGTCTTGCATCGCGATTTTATTGAGAAAAATTGTTGTTTTTTTCTTTGGTTTTTTTAGTCATTTTTAGTATTTGGATCTTCGATTTTTTACTGTTTCTTATTACGATCTGTTGAGGGTGCTGTTGATGAATTATGGAACGGGATATTTAATACTGTCACGTGCTATTTTCAATCATAAAAGGATACCTACATAAAATGTAAGGTAAGTTGCGTGTTACAGACATTGTTGTGGAGGTTTAAATGAAAATTATTTTGAGGTTAAGTGAAAGCACTTTCACTTTTTGTTTTGAAACTGAGGCTAGGAGTGATAGAGTGAGACAGTTGAGAGGATCGATTCTTGATAGGAAGTATTGCAAATTTCGCCGTCGGCCTCATGAAATTTTCAAATGAGAAATTGTGTCCTCAATTATTATGCAAAAGGAAGGAAAATTTAATGAAGAATTCGTGCAAGTGAGATTAGTACGGAGAATGTGCAAAAAAATAAGTTGAGAATAATTTAATCCACAACAGGTTACACGTAAATTCAATTTCTTTCTGTGCCTGAGTTTATGCGTGTGTTTTTAATAATGTTTATTTTAAAATAACGAAAATAATGAAAAATTGTATACAGGTGGGTGAAAATCACGGGAGTTTCTCGAAAATATATACAGGGTGATTCGTTGTTGCGTGACACTGGTGAGAGCACTGGCTTGGTAAAGTTTTTGCAATTAAAAGTCAGTTGTCGCACCTCTGGGAGTCGTATTTAACTTTGCTTAACTAAATTCAGTTGACGGAACGCCCTGGGGACGCGAAACGTCCTGAGTCGTGTAATCCAAAGCTTCTCCTCCACGTTTTTTTGCCTCCCTTCCTCACAATTTCTGCTCTCTCAACTTTTCTTTCACCTTCCGCCTTCAAACCCCTGTAATTCTTATTACCTCCGTGACTTTTTTGTTTTCTCAACGTGTGGAAACCGTTGTTCATCACATCACTTGATATATTTTCGTTGGAAACGGCACAATTATCACAATAATAATACTGAATATTCATATTTACAGATAAATCAGCGAGACGATGTGTCCCAATTTGCCGGGTACGTGAGTGGACTGTGAGGGAACTGATAACGTTAAATCTTGTGATTGTTTTTTTTACGTTCGTGTTTCTGAGAACCGACGAGACGAGAAGTTACGGCAATCACGGGGGACGCAGGAACCAATATGTCTTACCTAGCCCTGGACTCGAATGCATGGCAGGTGAGTAAAAAAAAATAGTCATCAAACCAATGTAATTGCAAAGAAAATATTCGACACGATGACTTCGAAAATCACATATTAATAGTCGTGGAAATATCTCGAAAACGATGGAATTCTCTTCTGTACACAGAAAAAAATACTAGGATTTAGTGAACAATTTTCCTTGCGACAAGAAATGATGGAAACAATCAAGTTTTCACTTCCCTCCAAAAATATTCTTCTGCAACAATGCAGATTTAATAGCAGGAAATACGTAGCTTTTCGAATCATAACAGAATTACTTGTTCCAATCTTTTTTTGTTCGAAAAGCACCGAAGTACTGAATGCCGCCATTTTTTTTCTCGTCAATTTCCTTAAATTTTGCTCGTTTCAAAGATATTCTCAAAAAAAACAAAATTCATTCACCACTTCACTGCCGAAGTGCAAATTCTCTGCCGGAATCTCACAAAATCTATTTTTCACACCGCCTCCGTAATTTAATGAACGTATGCACGAATAGACTCTGTATAATCGGGTGGGAAACTGGATCGACGTAGATTATTCAGTTAGCCGATGATTCTCTAGGGTAGATTGGTAGCTCTGACGTTGGAAGCAACTCACGCGATTATCGCCTTCAAACTCACCAAAATGTGGATACAGTAAACCACTGCTATAAGCTTAGTAAACCCCCGATGAGTGGCTTTATCTGTTCCTCTTTTTTGGTTAGTCTCGTTGTTTGTGAGGTTAAACGAATCTACTCATGGTATTCACAGGAATAGTATACACTGAGTTATCTTAAATGCCGCATGAATATTTATACGTTGTATCATCGGCATAAACTATATATCTAGTCCGTGAGAGAATATTGGCGTTCGTGACTATGATCCTTAGCGTTTTAAGACGTCACGAATCTTGGGAATTGTTTTTTTAGTTGATTTTTTTTGTTCAATGTAACGAATAATAATTTTATCGAAGAATCGAAAAAATATGAATTATTATTTTTCAATTTACTTTGTATTTTGTAGATTTCATATTTACAATTTATTTGAATACAAAAATATTTTGCCTCAGAAGGAAAGATGCGGTGGCTCTGCACCAAATAACATCTTTATAAAAAACTTGCAGAAACTTGCTTTTCTCCTGAATGGTCGATTTAATGTTAAAAGAATTTCAAACTTTAGTACATCGATTTACAACTTTTCTTTAAGATTTTCATATTTTTATTTTTGTCATTATTCCGGCAGTTAAAGTACATATTTACCTTGATTTCTGTTAATATACAATGGTCCAATTTCGGCCTCTCACATTATGTTGAAGAATGATTGAGTATTTTACACTCTATTATTAAAGATGGAAAAGGCACTTACATCCCTTTGATTCTACCCTTTGATGCAGAAAATCTACGAATTTTACGGTAACTTGGATCTTTTCGGAAGAGCTAAAAAATATATTTTAAAATGATGCTCTGTATTCAGTTGCGAGTCTTCGTTGTCTAGAAAATTTTCCAACCTGGGGGCGACAATCGATAGACCACTTCACAGATAGTGAGAATGGTCTGTACAACAGGAGCCAAAGCGAAGGCGTGAAATATTGGACGTAGGGCGAAGCAGACTGGGGGATGGAGCGAATGGCAGACTTTTGAAAAAAAAAGTGGGAAAAAATGAGGAGAAATCGAACAAGTATATCAAATCGGTGGATACGAGAAATTCAATAAAATTAAAATAACCAAAGATTGAAGTAAATCCGGAAATAGAGTTATTTCGTCCCTCGGAAAATTTAATTTTCGGGAAATTCAAGAGATTTTCCCATCAATGTAACACCCTTCGGAGTCAAGCCCCACTAAATCGTGTCGAGGGTATTATTGACTTGGGATATACTCATCACTTTGTTGGACAATGGTTTTTCGATGACACTCGAGATGAAAAAACTTTCGGAATTCATTCAGAGTGTTTGGTTATTCATAAAGCACAATTGAGTAGCGTAAACTAAGATAAGTCAATTTTGAGTCGCAGTTGATTTTCGAAAATATTTTTCAATCGAAGAGGGATAGAAAAATTGAAAATGTCTTCAACAATCTTCCTCTTTGAAATATCTTTAAAAACGTTTCTTCCTTGACACTCCACTTCTGCATTGTGATCGAAATTTCTAACTGAATACATAATGCTCAGTGAAGAAGAGTCAATGAGGCCTTTTTCATAGTGTGGGTGATGAAAGATCACTATTTGTACATTTCTCAATAAAGCATGATCCTGGTCGCGTGGCAGTGTCGAGTGCCGATTCGTGTCTCCTGGTCTTGAAATAATACAGTGAAGAGGGGATTGAGCGAATTTTAATACTCAACATGTCTAAGGTTTATTTACACAATGAGGGCAACTGTATTATTGACCGCATTGAGTGTGTGCGAGTGTCTACGATGACACTAACCACGTGAAATTGCGAGTTAAAGGCCCATGAAAAAGAATCGAGGCAATTTAATGGTGAATAAAGTATTCGTACTTCATCTAATACGTGATTCACTGTTTTGCATGGTAGAATAGAACGGGGAACAACAGTTGGTGGCTACATCAAAAAACCCACCGGCACTTCAAAGTTGCATGTTAAAAAATTGAAGAGAGACAGAGAGAGTGATGGAAAGTGAAAGGGCTAGGAGGGGCGATGCACTAGTTCTCTTTTAATCATTTGGCTGTGTAACAAATGAGGAAGAGAGATATACAGAGTTATTGAGGGAGAGAAAGTCGACTGGGAAGGGTGAAACGAAAAATAAATGATACCTGAATTAGTGTAATCGTGTGATGGTTTGCGAGGGAAATACTCTGGTACAGCGTGGGGGGAATATTTCTGTTGGAACTTGTGAAATTGTAGGGGACGACAAATTGCGTTTGAATTTAATTTTGGTTTGAAATAACTGTTGCGATGCATGATGTGTTTCAAATGGACATTTTTCCTTCGTTTTTTTCGCAATTTTATTGACATGAATTTTATGATTTTTTCCGCTTTTTCTTCCTGCACTGTTGATTTTCGTATATTTTTTCATTATTACATGATAAATTCTTCGCTGTAACCGAGTGGACTTGTGTACGTGTAAATTCATGTGTGTGCTGTATGATTCAGTGAAGGGAATATACGGTAAATAAATGATGGGTGAATGGGAGAACCGCGCGAATGTGATTCGGTTGAGCGATACACTGGTCGGTGGTCCGTTGTTTAAACTCTGATGACAATGGCGAGTACCGAGGTGGTAACAGTTGAGTGTGGTTATATTGCCGGGCTGTATTCTCTATTCAACTGGAATACACTCTCCACATGACGATATACAATGGAGCTTCGAGGCACTTTGTGTCAGAGTGTCCTGTGTACGTTCTTCAATAATGCAGAAGACAAATTTGTGAGGAAGTATAGTTACAGGATATTCGAGTATCCTTTGCGTGGAGGAAATTCATCAGGAAAAATTACCGATCGGTTTGATGGAACGGCGTTGCATTGTTTTGAACGGATAAAATGATCATTTAGTCATTTTTTTGGTCTGGAGCGAGAGCCGAAAGAAATTTTATAATTTGGCTTCCTATTTTTTTGCTCGAATTTTAATTAGTTGATGGAGAATCAGAAGAAAGGCAACGGATAATAATTTTCCTAGGCTCAGTTTAATTCGGCACATCAGACACGGATTTAGATTCGATCATTCACCATCTTCACCCATTCACCTTCTTCTATTACTCTTTTTCTCTCTGCGTCTCCTTTTCTTTCATCCGTTCTGCTTCCAGTAATTAAGAGCTCGAATTGCATGGAGAGAATAGACAGAAGTAAGTCTAGCAGGATGACAATTATATGCATAGGAACTACATATTATTTCGTTGAGCAACGACAAGGCGAGAGATTGTAGGTGGATAAAGAAGAGAGAAGAATGAAGGACGCTGATGTCATGATGCGATCCTCCTTTGTTCCGCTTTTTTTTGCATCACATGTGTTTCTAAACAAAAAAAATACGGAGTATCTGCACAGTACATTCGAGAGAAAGGGAAATAGTGTTCCACAAAGTCCAGTGTTTAGCTAACATTTGTTCATGACTTTTCTCAAATATTTATAATACTGAAGATGTTAGTTTTTTGATGTTTCACTCAAGAAAAAACTGAGTAACAATGGATTAGCAAATTTTCCCCAGTTCTTTTCATGTATTATTCCTTCTTTTTTTTGAGAGAGACAAAATTGTGTATGGGGTTGGATAACCAGGGGTTGAGCTATTCCAAAACGCAGTCACTCCCTAAACCGAGATGATGCCGGTGGTAAAATCAAGTTAGCCAAATTAACCATGAAATAGACTCCCTCCGCCCTTTACTGTCCGTTCCATCCTGTTGAAGGGCTAGACATCATGGGTAAAATCAACTAACACTGAGCGCAGAAATCACCCGGAATATTCACTCCGTTCATTTTCCAAAATTATTTAAGAAATTGTTCAATTTATATCTCCAATGTGAATGCAATAAAAAAATATTGCGGAGAGTAATCGCGGTTGGATGCTTTCAAGCTGTTGAATTCTTCGCATTTGATTCACGAGCAACGCCACACCGTCGTAACAATCCAAAGCCATTGACAAATAAGAAGGGCCCAACCTTTTTCTCATTAGCGGCACTTTGAACCAAACCCGCCCACATTATGACAAACTAGATTAATTTACTGGTACAGATGTTATAGAGGTGGTGCTTTTGAATTCCCCTGGGATCGTTTATTACAAAATTATAACTGTCAAGTTGTTCTTAAGAGAATGAAATGTCTTCTCGATGGCAATAATGGGTAAAATTTTGGCACCTGTCCAACAGATTCATGAATGAAACAAAAAGCATTACTGATTTGACAATGCAAGTCGGAAAGTTTTCGTAGTGAAAATAACTTTGATATTTTATTGCATTTTGCGTGCTCCCTCGTCGAATATTTGATACTGAGCTGTTTTTGAATTTTGGTCCGCGAGTTGGAAAATATATGAACATATCTATAGATTATGCCGGTGGGAATAACTGAATTGTCACTACCAAATATCAAATCTCTGAAATGTTGTAAAAGTGTCTCAATGTCAAAAATTAGTTTTCGCAGTATAAGAAGACCTCCGAAATTTTTTTTCAAAACAATTCATAAAATCTGGAACGAGTATCAAATGGATTGAATGAAATTTTCTAACATCACAAAAGAATCAAACATTCGACCCGGCTTGTTTTTTCTTCTCTTTCAAAATCTTTTTATTACCGAATCGTTCTGGTGGTCCTACATCGTATAATGTCGTAAACCGTTGAACCGCTTCTACAGTGAACCCTCCGAAAAAATCTTTTCTTTTCTTTGTAAACATTGGGATCGCCTTTGAAAATATTCAGAGTAGATATTTTTCGTGGCGAATACGAGTGGAAAGTAGAGAGAGAGAGAAAGAGGGAGGGGGCGGTTTATAACTCACGTCAGGCAGGTAATTAGCCGGTTTTGCTCAGCTGTAATGGACCTGCTGTAAGGCACTATAAGCGAGAAACCCCTTAACTTATTCAAATGAACTGGTAAACCCATATCCCAGCGTCAGGTCGGGCACGGGCCCATATAGAAAAACCATTTATAAGACGACTATTCCTTGATACCAACGAGTTAACTTGTATTCTTCTTTTAATTTTTTAATCTACTGTTTCATTTAATTCTTCTAATTCTTTTTAATTCATTTCTTCCATCATCGTTATTGCGTGTGTCGTTGATTTCTTCAGGATTTACAGAGATTGAAAAATAAAGGAAAGCAACAAGATGTAACTGTGATTTGTTTCCATTGGAATTTGAAGGGATGTTTGAAAAAGAGAAAGGATATTGATTTTATGTTGAGCTGTAAAAGTGTGATTTGAATTTTGATTGTGGAGCAAGGGGGTTAGAAGAGATCGCGTAACAGGATAGTGCACGCTTTGCCAAACTCACAAGGACCCTCCAAACTCGGCGCTTAGTCGACCGTAAAATTGAAGAAATATATGGTTTTAAAGTGACGAACCAAATGGACCCGACAACAGGCCCTTTGAATTCACCAGGAAAGTAAACAGAATATACCAGTCAGGAAATTCAGATTTTCAATTATTCGAAAAGAGAATCCATGACTCAATAAGGCAAATGTGATCTCTATTTGACCGCGTCGCTGGAGCTTTTTTTCTGCAAATCCTGCGGAAAAAAGTCTCCAAGTTTATCGAGTGTTGGACCTGTAATTTTCATTCTCCTTTTTTTCGCTTCTCACTGGAGATGATAAAAATAAATAACAACGTGGGTAGGCGGAATATCATAGACGAAACTTTTCTAAAAATGATTATGATCTTTTCGCATAACATAATTCGATAATGATATGAGGGTGAACGAGATTTTTATGATAAAAACATGCTAATCTCAGCATTAGTCGTAAGTTGAAATGACTATAATCTCGATTCTGTAAAAAATGGCTATTAAAACATCATTGATGCCGGGAGAGAGGGCGAGGATCTCCAAGATCTCTCTTCTGTCAACCACCGCATTATTATTATTTTCGTATTCACCAAAATTTATTTCAGACTGTCTGCATAGTCAAAACAAACTCATACTGGTTAATACCTCCTTTACGTATCTGACGCAAGCCATTCTCGTCCACGTCGTCCAAACTCCTCTTTACTTCTCCTCTTAACTATCAGCATCCTTCTTTCTCTCTTTATCCCCATGGTTTGGTATTCGCCGCTCCGGTCCAATATCTCGTGGCTCCAATTAGTTCTGAACGTCCGTCCCAGCGTCTCGAAAACGTTGTGCTCTCCGCGTTTCTCCCGTGTATTCGTTCGTTTCGTTCGTAACCCTCAGCTTCATTAAGAAACGGTAATGCGTTTTGTTTTTCTTATTCAACTTTCTGTAGGTTGTCTCTCTCATTCACTCGCTTATTCCTCTCACTCACTTTCAACGTTGAGGAACGAACCCATGGACGTTTTTAATAATGCTCCAGAGCATAGCCCAGAGATTTATTATTTTCGGACTATGCGTTACTCTGGACAAGTCCATATGGCCCCAGTCGATGCTCTTTCTGTCATGTATTTCTTGCTTTTTTTCTCTTGCTCTCGAGGTCTTTTGTTTCTTTTCATTCTTTTGGTTTCTACCGTTTTTCAAACTCCCGTACACTATCGTCGAATTCTTCGGGTCTTCGTCTTTTTTATAGAACGATTGTTTTATGAGATTTCGAGCGGTAAAGTAGAATATATTCAAAGTGCAGTCCAATTCTTAGCCCTTCACGTGTCTTCAGTCCTTTGATTTAACGAGCCATGGTGTCGGTTATATCCACTATCATTGGAACCTCTTCTTCGCTATAAACCAAACGGCTGTAGTCTGTAAATTAAACGAAGGCAAACTTCCTCTTTCTCTTCTCCTCCATCAAGCGAGGGAGCCCCCTAAAAATACAATTAACGAGTTGTTTAAAGGGAAAAAGATTGCTATTCCAATCGCGGTTTGTTAATATTGAAAGAGAAAAATAGTAAAAAATAATGTAAAATCTTGAATTATTAATCTCCAGTCTGAAAAAGAATTGAGATAATAATTCGTTGGAGAAATTATTCGCCAATCAAAATATTGTTAATTCTATTCTGAAGAGCTTGAATATCATGAGATTAATTGCAGTCAAAATATATCAGCAGGTGGCATTAAAATGTTTTCGTCATTCATGAGATCACTCGGAAGAAATAAAAAAGGTGCAATAAGAAGGTGTCAGAGTTTTGAAGCCCCACGGGATATCGACCCCCATGGTGAACTCACGACTCCTGTGAGAGCCTCCGTTTTTCTCCACATCATTCCTGTCAGGTATATGAAAGCATCAGCATTTCGGTTTCGAGATGAAGAGGAAAACTAGGGGATGACTGCTTGTCTTCGTTTTTGTCAGCCGATGCTATTAACGAGGAGATTCGAACAGTTTTAAAAAATTAGTTCTACAGATCCAACAAATCTAAACTTCCTAATTCGATTCTTCGATTTTTTCATAAAGTCAGGTAAAGCTTGGAATGTGTAATTGCATCTAGTCAATACTAGAAGGAAACGAATGGAAAAAACCGATTTATTGACACAGAATTTTCATAGTAAAGTACGTCTAATTAAAAAAAAAAAAGTACGTCTAATTGGACTTTTCCTGACGTTTTTCCTTGGTTTTCGTCAGCCGATTCTCTTAACTTAATTTTCATAGGAAAACACGTCCCAGTGGACTTTCTTGTATTACATAATCTAATATCTTATCTCTTGCTTATTGGAGCAATACCAAAAATAGACATTATTGACATGAAACTCGTGAATGACTTTTCGATGAAAACAGTTGAGTTTATGGGGGAATATTTAAAAAGTGTGATTTCGAGAACTGTCTTTTTCCGAAAACTATTCGACCGATTGAGCTCCAATTGTCCCCGCGGCGAACACATCACGTGAAGCAAATGGACCATCAAAATTACAGATACTTCCACTCAACCTGTTGCAATGAAAACGGGAAGGATAAAATGGATATTAGGAGTAAAACGAACACATTGGATTTTAGTTGGAAGTTGAATGTTCAATGTAATGAAAATCGCTCGGAAGGAGTTGAATCGAAATTAATTCAACTCAGATCTTGTGCATTGCTTTGATACTGAAATCAAATTTTTATGCAAATTTCAATCTAAACAAGAAAATCCCAATTCACTATTAAATAAAAAATATTAAATCTGAGATGAAGCAATTTCAATTCCAGAAATGTCTTCATCAAAAATTTCGAAGAAAAAATATTCTTGACAAAAATTCGTTTTCCTCTCCGTGTATATTCTGAGATGGACAGAACATCAACTAACGTCGCAAATATGAAACTTCCATCCAGTCACAAAAAAAACGCACAATAAAACAGTGGCAAATTCTACAGTTCTTTAATGAGTTAAGAGCAGTCCTATCACCCAATGATTTTCAAATGCAAGCCTGTATCTTAACAGTGAGAATAGAGGTGCGTTGAAGAGCCACTGTTTCTGCCCTGTAATTAACCGGTAGCTCTTTTACTCGCGAGGAAGTAAGTCGGACCGTTCAACCGGGACCGCCATTTATTGGCCGTTTATATTGGTTATTTTTTGGGGCTGAGGCCCGCCTACGGCTGAAATCGCCTGCGGCCCACATACATACCGGAAAACGGAAGTGAATTCATCAGTGTAGGTGATCCAAAGTCGTTTACTTTTCATGATATTGAATTTAGCTGTTTACGTACTACCTCCCGCCGCTTGCGAAATAAACTCGAATTTATTTATAGTTACCAGAACAATTATTATCATTCCAAATACTGCAATCATGCATTATCTTGAAGATTCTATTTCGATGGGAATTTTCGATCATTATGGTTATTGCTCAAACATTAATGCTTCGGACTGGATTCCTGCGAGGATAAGAGTGTTTTGTTGAGATCTGAACAGTGATATAGCGGAAATTTCTCAATTGATGATATCTTGACTAATAATATCGTTAATGTATTATCATTAGTGCTCAATATTTTATATTTCCACCCAAAAAACTCATTTCGACACTCAAACTTTATAAATTCCTTTCAATCTTCCACGTTCCCAAAAACAATTTTGGTTTCGAAAAACTCCGAAACCATTATCGCAGTCAACCTCATTTCGTAATGTTCCCGACACAAGACACGGAAAAGATTGTAAATTTTTGACGGAAGAAGCAAATAATTTCAATAACTTTCACTTCACTCAACAAAGCCAACTCTCTTTTCAAGTATAAACTATCCATTAACTCACTGAAATTCTTTTCTAATTAAGCAGAATTGTTTTCAGCACAAGCCTTACGTAAACTACGAGAGATTCTGCATTATTTCAGGAATGCGCCGCGCCAAAAGAAAAGCGAAGTTTCTTTTTTCCCCATAATAAACTGATATGTACTCAACAGTGCAGTAGATACATGTTGATAATTCAAGAGCCTATACATAACAGAAGGATCATGATTTTAGCCTCCGCACGTGTCCAACGAGACCTTTTTGTGTTTGGCTAAGTGAAAGAGTACTTCATATTTTATGTACGCCCTACTGATTTAACTAGCCTGTACTTTTAATTGGGGGAAGGGGCGAGTATCGTTACTTTTTTCAAGTGACTTGTTGTTACTTCATGCATACGAGTTAATGCCTCGAAGAAGTTTCGAACCATTCGAGGTTTATGAGTACAATTGTGTAGTAACTGAGGAATCATCAATGGTGCCAAGAGCATTTCGCACCTGTCAGATTGACGTGCTCCTTCTGAACTTTCACTTGGCATGCCTTCGGCAATGTTTCTATAGATACGATAGAGTGATTAATGAGTTGAGTCATTGAGATGCGCTGGAAACAGATTAATCAACTATGCGCAAATTCCCTCAGGCACAACTGGCGAATTATACAGTTTTGAGAGTGCGGAGGAATACGCCCAAAACTATATTGGTTACAGTTCAATTGATTATTAAATATTCCTAGTTCTTTCAACGTTTCGACGAAACAAAAACAGCGGATCATACTAAATTGGTTGGTTTCACTTCAGATTAAAATGAATGGCTTCTTTACCCTTAAGTGCACACTTGCATTAGATGTTAAAAGGTGGTAATATCAAGCCAACGCTATTGCAATGATTACCCGTAATTAATACTATAACTACCTGTCTGAACAAATTGGGTTATTTTTACGGGTAACATTTCAATCAACTCGTTTCACGTCCCCCAGAGCTATGCCCAAACTTTCGCCTCTGCAATTAACCAGTTAATTGAATCAATATCGTCCTGCCACTTGATATTTGTTCTAGATCATCATCACACTACACTTTCACTAATAATCTGGAGAATTAGTTTCGAATGGAGAATAGTATTTATCTTCATCCCTCGTTCTTGATCAATCACTCAAGGTATTCTGAATAATTTCTGGCATCGTTACGAGACTTCTGACTTCATCGAAAGTTGAGTCAATAATCTCGAGACAATGACAACATCAGGACTCCGACTCAACTCGTTCGAACTCCGTTCAACTTAGATCACTAAACTCAACGTGAAACGATACTCAACGATCTGACATGCAATAACTTCCGTCTCGAAACACAATATTATCCATCTAATTTCTTTCGACGCTCTAGCTCCTACGTTTCAACATAAAAAGAAATCCAAAACTGATGGTTAATTATTTTCACCAAACGACGCTCATCTCCGTGAACGTGGCCGTAACACGAAAAGGGCTCTTTCTTATTTTTTTTTCCTTCCTTGATTCTCTTTTTTAGTTTGGCGCCACGCGCCGCCACGTGTCCCAGACGGGGTGCCCGCGGTAAAATGGAAACGAACACCATGTTGGCCCAGGGACCAACAGATCCAGGCAAAAAGTCCGAGTGTGTTACCAGATATTCTCCCTCACAGAGCTCTCTCTCCCTTTCTCTCCTATCATAATACGCGAGCTTATGTGCACTATACCATTATCGGCTTTCTCAAGTGCACAGCGCTAAAGAAGATTAAATAATTAAATCATCCACTTTTATTTTTCTTCCTCAAAATCTTCGCGCCAAAAGATTAAATAATTAAGTAATCAAATGCCCCATTGGATTTACGAGGGCTCCTCCCACTCCAAAGTTGAGAACGGGATGAGGCCGTTTGAACAGCGCCAATTACCGCGGATGTGAGCACACTAGTATCGAACGGATGTACGGAAAAAGAAGAGAGATAAAATGAAGAAAAATAAAGCTTCGAAAACGAGGCCATTGGATACACACAGCAATGCGAGAGTAACGAGCCCGATGCTACAAACTTCTTTCTCGAGAAGTTTGAAGAGACATAAGGATTGTAAGTGCCTCATAGAATACCCAGCGGGTGAAAGGTGTTACTGAGGGATAATTCCTGACGCGTGATATCTTGCCGCAAGAACCATGAGAAAAGTATACTCAGATACTCTCGTACCAGAATGAGTACTCTAATTCCGAAAATACGGTTTGCCTCTTGTCCGCGAGCTAAAAGTGAGGAGGCAATCACGGACGCGTGGGATTTGGGACAGCTGCACGCGTACTGCACTGGCCAAAACGATTAAACGTAGAATTATTTTGACCGTTCCTCCTCATCCGCCCTCCGTGTTTTCCCTGTAGGCATAGCTGCATCCAATGCTGACGTTTTTTTCAAATATCGAGTATTAAATACAGGTGTCTATAATGTTGATTAGCAATCGAAAAATATGTCCGTGTATTAATAATCGCCGTAAGCTACTCGGGTGTAATTACACAGCTTGAAATCGCAGTTGCCAACAGTTACACTCGTACAAAACATATTGCATGTGTCTGCACTCTACTGGAGACCTCCACAGAATGTGGACAACGCATTGGATCAATGATGAATGTCGCTGGATTAAACGTTTGGGGTGGAACTGTTGGATACAACAGTTGAACACATCTATATTTGGATGTACCCTTCGATACATCCACAGGTATAAGCATTGTACGTATACGTGGCTACAGACTTATCAATACATATCTGTATAATATATACATATACACGCAATAACGTCGCTCGTCCGAGGGTGGCTCCACTCACTCGCAGGAGAGTCTACGGATATACAACCAGAGCTGATAGCTTCGGGCTGATAGATGTTGGCTAATTATGTGCCCGAGAAATCCTTCGTGGAGAGAGTGCACTGCGCGCGTTGTATACAAGCGCTTGGGCTCTTTGGTTACGTTCAAGAATGCCTGGTCCCCTTTCTCTCCCACCCTATCTCATTGCACTCACCATCAAACCGTATCGTGCATGCCTCAATCATCAGTACATACGGTACGAGCGACCACCCATCGAATCTCAAAATAAGTGAATTAAATATATTTATTTATTTTCATATTTTCATTTGGAGTATGGGAAGGTGGGGTAAAATGGACATTCTAATTGAACGGTTCGAGATAGAGATTTTCTGATGATTCCATTGGAAAGCTGAGGAAATTTTAGCAAGGAAACATGTGTCGAAATTAATTTTTTTT
>JABSMS010070206.1:0-20419 GCA_018902275.1 Aleiodes sp. PSUC_FEM 10030003
TTTTATAAAAAATCCTTCGGAAATCATCACGAATTTCTCATAAGAATGGTTCCAATCTTTTATGAAATAATTCCTATAACGATTTTCTTATAGAAATTTTCATACGTGTTGTCGCGTAAGACAAGCACTCCAGTTGAGGTCCAGTACAGGTTTCGGTAACGTCCAGGAAGTTTTGAGTGTGAAACGAGAATCCGATTAACTACCTATTATTGATACCTTTACCTGGAGTCATAACAGACGCAAGAACGAACGTTGCAATTATGAGTAATTTGAAATCAGACATGGGCAGATGTCAGGTAGCCGGGAGAGCGCTGCCTTAAAGGGTAACGGAACCCAGTGCATTTTCTCAATCTTAAAACCAATTGTTTATTTATACACTCTAAAGAAAATGTACTAATGGTGAGTGAACATTATACTTGCAGCTAGTATATCGAAAAAACTAGTGTCAAGTCAATTTCTATACTTGCTACAAGTATAAAATGTAGTTGCTACTAGTAGAAAATATACTAGCCGGTAGTATAAAGTATACTAGCTATGCTTGAGCATTGAGATCCCGAGCTACATAAGACTAATTCCTGAACACAAGAGTCGAAACATTTATTTAACCACTAGTAGGCTAATTATTTCTTGAAAATCATCATAAGGCGAAGCCCCCTGGTGAGGGGCCTGGGGGGGGGGGCGCACAGTAAAAAAAGGCTTTTACAGATAGCATGGAAAAAAAATTCTTCTTTCCCTGCATTTTGCTACCAAAAATTGTCCTCACATGAGACCGAATTCCTTTATTATAACCTCTTCTGCTTTATTGTTTTACATTTATTCCATACATATTTTAAATATTTTTTTTCATCACCACTTGCTTGCAATGCGAATTATTATAATTTGTACAATTTTTAAAAAAAATGCTGCTCATAAAAAATGTATGTATAAGAAAATTTCTAATAAACAAGTTTCATTATTTTCACAAATTTTTTTCTTTAAATGGGAGTTTATTGATGAGTTCTAGTTACACAAAGGGTTCAGAGAACATGATTAAGAATTATGTACATATTTTTTTATAAAACTTTACTTTATAGATAATATCTATAGAACAAAGAAATATGAGGAAAAAAATCATAAAACCAATTCCTATTCGAAATTGAGATTCGTAAATTACCTTACAGAAAAAAAATTGATAGTGAAAAAATCGAAGAAGCATTTACTCTTCTATAAATATTTAAATATGTAGTATAGAAATCCCGTGGGAAACTAATCCAAATTTCCTCACAAGAATCGTTCCAATCTTTTATGAAAAATTTTCTCCAACGATTTTTCTGTAAGATTTTGGTCAAAATTATCATACGTGACGTACAATCCCAAAGTTTACCCTCCACATACTTGTACCTTGCAACTTTTATTTATTCATTGTTATCACTATCCGAGTTAGATCTGCAGTATTGAAAATTGGCCCCTGTCGCGTTATTCGCGAGGGACGTATAGAAGTGTGAGAATGAAACGGGATAGAGGAGGAACCAGTCATTTATTCGGGCCGCGGGGTAAAAAGGAGTTGAGTGGTCTCCAGTCCCTGTACATATCGATTGAACGCCATTTCCCAAATGTCACTCCAGAATAGACTCTAGTATTCCTCTCATTCCCCTGAGAGCACAACCTCCGGCTGTTATTTTCCACTCGACAATTTTTTCCCCGCGAAACACTGCTGTTATCTACACTGGGATGACATGGCCAAGAGTGCAAAAGCCATTTGATCTCACCTGTATTTCGACAACGATATCCTCGATAACTAGTCACCACTGTTAACCCAAGTTCCGCGTCCCCTTTCCTCCCTCCTCCCACCCTCAAGATGCTAGCTAATCGACTCTGGCACATGGAACATGGGAGTGTTAACGTGCTCACGCTACAGATTAATCTTTCTCCCGAAAGACATCTACTGGTAATTTCATTTTTTTTTTCTCTGGATCGATTTCTGTTGGACAGTATTTTCTTTTGTTCATTCTCACCTCTCTTTGTACTCCCTTCAAATTACTCACTAGTGTAATCACGTACACTTAATGAAACAGTGGTGTTCATTAATTCTGATTCAATATCGGTCCATCAATTGTCTTGGAATTAATGAGCCCTGGAACAACAATTAGGATATTCATTAACTTGATTTTCTGTAGAATAGAATTATCACTGTTTTCGTTTCACTCTGTCTTCAACTGAGTTTTTCATTCACTTAGATACATCATTTCATTGTTTTCTGGTAATTAATTCACTCTCTTAATTCAATTCGTGCGCTTCAAAGGCAAGAAACGAAATTGCATCCGACGAAACTGAAGGGAACACACCCGTGGAATGCGCGCATCTTTCTTCATCTGAAAAATGCTATAATGCCAATAATTACTGAGATAATGAGGAAAATAAGAATTCTCGAGAAAAAATTTTCTTCGCATAACTCAGAAACTATTGATCTGGTGAGGATTGTATGGTATTAATTTCCGCCGTAAATTCCACTGGAACTATAAAAATTCCCAAATTCCATTAACTCCATCATCTCAAAAAAGGTAATTGCTCTCTATTTTTTATTACTCCATTGGAAAAACAATTTCCAATTCATGAGAATTAAAAAAAAATTGTGGAATGGTGAAATAAAAAACGTGATTACGATGACAACGATGGAAAATCCATGACCATCAACATTACAAATAAAAATTGGATATATACATTAAAAAATGTAATATCAAACACACATACTGAAGGACGAATGTTAAATTACGCCGATTTTTTTTCCGCATTCGAAAATGAGTCTTTATAAATTTCTTCTTCCGCCACCAATGCAGGTGTTATTAATGGAATGAAGAATGAATAATGAATGAGAAAAAAATACTTGAAAATTGATGGAAGTAATTGACATCGTTTAACGCTCGACCTATAAAAGCATCGTTTAATTTCCCTCGCTCGTATATCCCAGATAGCACTGAAGAAATGGGTGGAGGAATATTGTGGTTACTGCAGAAGTAAAGGATGGTTGAAATTGAGTGGGTGTAGTCAGGTTACCTAATGGTTTATCCAATACGTATATATATATACATGTGTACAATTCGCGGGTGTCTCAGAATGGCAGTTAATGCTGTTAATGGAATCGTTAAAGGAATCTTGAAATAATCCTCCCTCCCTACACTCTACATCTCGTCGTCCACCAATCATCGCCTTTTGGCTCATCTCTCTGTGTCACGGAGACCTTTCCCATTCCCCTTCTTCCCAATCGAAGAGAATACTAGAAGGAAAAAAGAAGGGAGGAAAAGACATTATCCCTGCTAAAGACCCCGGTGATACACCGCAAGACCCTGGTAGATACTATCGATTTTTCCATTCTTTTAACCATGATTGATGTCACTTTCATCTTAGCTTTTATTCTCACCTTTTTTCCCAAACAATTTTTCATAGGAAATTTATGAATTTCAATTGTTCATTTTAGTATCACATTTGGGTTATTCGTGATTTTACGATCACGGGGCTGTTCACGCGCATGTACACGGCTTTTCTGACTACATTCATTGTCATAAAAACCGTATTTTTCTCTCAGTATAAATTTCATTATCTCAAGTGAACGCAAAGAGAAATAGATAAAAATTCTCATCTATTCTCTATTCTATCCTTGCTTCGAGCACAGAAGTGTATAAAATACGAAATATTCTCTTTATGGATTACTGCACGTTTCTGTTCTCAATTTTATTAATACCGCGTAGAACATAGCGCTAATGTAGCCATTCAAAATGAAAAGCAAATAGTGAATAACAGGCTGAATAAAACAAAATAATTGAACAGCCATCCTTGATGTTTTCATGCGTAATTAATCAGGGCGCTTCAAGCATTATTTTATATCATTGTTATAAAACTTTAAATTGTTCTGACGTAGTTAAACTTACACGATAAATCCGGGGTTATAGTCATACAGTGTATATTTTCAAAGTAAAGATATTGTTTCAGTGAAGAGCCTCAGGGTGACGGGAGAGGAAGAGAGAATTTCTCCTTGAGGAGAATTTTCACGGTGAAATTCATGGTCGGTTGAGCGTAAGATAATTCAATGCCGCGAATTTTATGTAGAACATTGTACAACCATTCGTGTGGCTAAGGACGATACAATTAGTGGAGAAATTGAAACGCAAAAAAAAAATTCTTGGCTGTTATATTTTTTACGCTGAAAACTCAAGAATTCTCAAACAAAACTGTTGGCAAAAAGTAATGTACTCTTTTACATTGGAAGTTGCTCATTGTTTTTCTTCGTCTCTTAGAAATAAGAGGAGAATAAAAGTTAGAGGAAGAAGGATAGAAAAAAACACTTACACTTGAGAAACAAGTGGAGAGAATGTTGAGGATAATTAATTAAAAAATGAAATTTTAATTAATCTCAGCAGTAGCCAGTTCACTGATTAAACTCACTGTTTTATCATGGTTGAGTATGAATAAAGGTAAAAGAAAAATTAGTTATACCGTCGGAAAAATTGTTGGTGCAATGAGGCAAATTCATTAAACAGCGATAAATAAGGAAGTTCTTTTCTTATACTTGTTTCTTTCTCTTTGTTTTTCAATTCAAATGTATTCAACATATTATCCTGACTTTATTTTATACTCTCGTATCTCTGTTTTCACCCTTCGTTAATTTACGAGCACTACCAATGATAATCCCGAACCGATTCGCATTCCATTTACTGATTACCTTGAACAATCTGAATACAGCGCTATAAATAACAAGAATAAAATTTTCTGTGGGCTCTGTAAATTCATCAGATATATGGAGAATTGTGGTTGTTTTAATTTCCCTCGAACACCATCGCTTCATGCATCTCATTCTTAAATTTACTTATCCGAAAGATAACTACAAAAGAATCGACATTAAAATTCCCAAATCATTTTTTACATCACTCCACTCCTCAATTCTTGAGTTCATTGTCAACATAAAATTCAATTAAATTCAATATCGCAAAAAATAAGACGAGTTGGGCTTTTCCGATTTTTCAGTTAGCCACAATCAATATGATTTCATCCCCAACTCCTGGGTTTTTCCTCATTCAGGCATATTGAAGCCCTGGGGTTACAATGAACGTTCCATTGGCACACCACGTGGTCTAGAGAGTTTACAGACCATTCCCACCGTCCGATGAATTATTTAGCTGCAAGCGGCGAAGTGGCCCTCGGTGTATTTGCACGGTTGAGGTAGCCGGGCAAATGGCACTGGTACCGCATCGGCAAATGCGCCTGACCCATACTGTTATTCATGCCATGATCCTCCCATGAACAGTGGAAATAGTTATTAGGTGAAATAAATTCCTTAAATATTAAAATTATCGAATTATTGTTTTTCAATGCATTCGACTCTATTACTAATTTGAATTGGTAATTAATTTTGTTTAATCCGTACTCCAATACATTTTGTATACGTAATTCAGGAATACTTATTCATTCATCTTGGATAATCATTGTTAATCGCAATTTATGAGGAATTTATGAGGAAAAGATCCATAATTTTTGGAATTTTCGAAAAAAAAGTTCATCCCCCATGAAAAAGTTTTATATAAATTATAAATCTTGGATTATATCAATCATACATAGGTATTATAATCAGGTTATAAAAATTTTACAGCCCTGAAATTTCATACATAAAGTTTATACTTCGGATATATTCCTGTTATAAATTCACTACGCAACTTTTCACGTTAATTTCCAGTTTTCCAGTTTTTCACGTTAATTTCCGATAATGAGTTAACTCAACGAAACGACAATTGATCTTCATAATGACCAACGATGTTTGGCCAACCTCTGTCTGACAACTGTATGACGAAACTTTATATGAGTATATGCGAACAATTGGGAACTTGTAATAGGGCTTTTACCATAAATTTGGATAATCTGTTCTCCCCATTCTCCTTTCACTGTCCCTTATTCACTCTCACCTTACGCTTTCGAAACTTAGTACACGTTGTCAATTACCATAACTCGTGACGCTCCCTCGAATTGTCAAATTTTACGAAGATAAGTAAAAGCGCGGTATAGCTGCTGAGTCGAATTTTTAGAAAAAATTCAATTTATTCAAATCTCCCTCAATAATTGTCGTCCAATTTTCTTTCCAATTGGAAGTATATTTTAAATGCAGAATTTAAATCAATTGAACAAATATCAATATCGATAATAGAAAGAAATAAAAAAAAAAAAAAGATAATAGAAAGAGTTATATTGTCGTCGTTCTCTGTGAATATTCATGAGTAAATAGTATTAAATCTTCAGCTGCCAGAGCAAAGTATATCATGTTCAACTGAAAATTTAATTTTACTCATTCTTATGATGAGCATAAACGAGTGACATTCTGCTCCAGAACGCTGAATTGCATTATACTAAATTTGATTTAACTTCCTCTCGGAGTATATTGAATTACAGAGGACATAAAAATCTCTTTCATAGTTTATTTTGAAACTCAGTGTAATGCAATGTTCACTTATTACATAAAATTCTTTTATCGTATTTAATAAGGATATGTGGATGATTGTTCATTAAAATTTTTATTCAGATAAATCTAAAAAAAAATTCGTAACACGGTTAAATCCTTTGACAGGAATAATAAAAGGTAATTCAAATTTTTATTAATAGGAAATGATTCAATTATTCTTCACTTCAAATTACGAAGGATGATATGATATGGAATGTAATTGAGAGATTTGACATTTATTCAAATTAAATTCGTAATATCTTCACGTACTGACAAATGAAATTTCATTATTTTCATTCGCAAACGATTTTAATTCATTTTCTTAGAATCTTTTTTTTATTCGTAAAAAAAATTAACAATTAAATATTATGCATTGTAAAATATAGTTCTTTGAAAATTGTTTGGAATTCGTTTATTTGGCAAATGTAAAATTCAATTAGTAATAATATAATTGAATTTATTAACATTGTTGTATTATGGAAATGATGTTGGTCCATTCACCAATTTAATTAATTAATTTAATTTCATAAATATTGATACAATAAATTCTTCATTGATTTTCATTACAAATAGTGGAGGTACATTAAATTAATTTGATTTTAGCATATTTATGCATTACGGGCCTGCGTGACATTCAATATCATTCAAATTATCATAAACGGTGAAATGATGGAAGACAAATACTACCAATATTAGCTTATTCAAATCTGATATAGTATGTAAACGTGTAATCCAAACAATGAAGGCCGAATGGATTCAAATTGATGCTAAATTTCATTTGGGATTTAGAAGTTTCATCAACTAGAGTGTCAATTTATGTTATATTAAAAAAACATACTCTCTCAGAAAGTTATTATCTGAAATTCCTTATGAGTCACATATATTGAAAATATATTTTGATATATATTTTTTTCCGTACGGGCAACTCCAGAAGCGTTTCCTTGAAAAACAACATGAAAGATCGTTGTTTATTTTTTCAAATCGTTCAATAGAACATTCTGGGTAACGGTTATAAACTTTCGAATCATATCAAAATTTAATATAGAATTGAATTTTAAACTTAAATTTACGGTATTGCATGGACTTCCTGGGCCAATAATTCATGCATTAGTTTCACAAGTTGAAACATAATAATTTTGCGACAACAATGATACTTGATTAATGAGAGAGAATTTCAATGAATTCGAGTAAAAGAGATAAATTGAATTTTGAAGTTGAATTCATAAAATAACAATTGAAAACAGAATATGTAATTTATAAAAATTGAGAAAAAAAACTCTATGAAAAATAAAAGTTTGTGAAAGGAATTTCAATGAACTTGATTGAAAGAGAAATGCTAGCTTCATATATGAACCAATTTACACGGGTGGATAATTAATAATGTCAAGGGGATAAAGTAGAATGACAACGGTGCGTTTACTCGAGAGACCTTCCACCCTCAACACAGCCTCGGATGTGCCAGTCAATGAAAAAAGTAAGCAAAAACAAATTGACAATTCACTCCTCTAAGTAAATTACGCGTCAACGTAAAAATCCCAAAGACTAAAATTGATTAACGAAGAAATATTTATCTTCATCTATCTTTGCTCCAACAAATTATTTCATTTTCACTTATTGATATTTGGGTTTCTTTCAATTTTTTCATGGCAACATGGCTGGGATTTCGAAAAGCTCAGTAGTGCATCAGAATATAAATAACGAATGATGAAATGATGAGGCGAACGGAAATAAGAACATACCTCGCGATAAGTACAAACGTCAGTTGAGGGAATTGGCTCTCGGCATGGAAAATGTATATATTCGTCCCACAGCCACGCGGGACATTGCATAATATAGGTGAATTTATGATTTACCCTGGGTCAGGCTTACTCACACATTCTGCTTCACATATACACTAGTGTTATTCTCTCATCTCCATACTATCACGTGATACACAAGAATTGAATTTCCTCCAAAAACGGCGAAACCAGAGAACGCAACTCAACTCATCTACATGGAGCACATAAAAAGAGCAAAAGTTCTCCCTATCTGGAAAATAATTATTCTCTTTTCAATTTTCTCTCTCCCTTTCTACTTGATTTCACTCCGTCACAGTCGACGATGCAAAATGGAATTCGATTATACTGTTAGAACAGCGAGTAGTTACCAAGTTAGGAGGTGTTCGTTATGAATCCCACTGAAGTTGAATTGAATTTATTATTCAGTTCTCTTCCACCTCAATATTTTCCTTGAATTTATTCCATTCATAAGCGATCATGACTTTCTAACTATTCGGAATTTGAAACTGTAATTCTTCAATGATATTAATTGAATTATATCTTTTGATAAACAATTTTTTTGCGAAAGAAGAGTGATTTTTCACCCTTCATTAGTCGCATAATAAATCAAAAAAATTGGAAAGATTAGAATGCTTGCTTCAAGCTTTATCGGAAAATTTATTTTCCTCGCGTCCTATGTGTCTCGCGTGATCGAATGAATATGTGGACTCAGATGCTGAAAAAATGAAATAAAAATTCGTGCTTAACTCTTTTTATCATTTATTTAATCCAATTTGTGATTGTTTCCATATTTGTGTAGAAAATTACAATACGTCACTAAGGCACGAAAGATGTTTTACACCGGTATGTTTGAATAGCATTTAGCAACTGAACGTCTTCCGATATTTTCCAGCTCCAATCACTGAAAAAAAAAATTCTAAAAAAAATTGCTAGCGCAATTGAGTAAAATTTAGAACGGGAATATATGTCCATGATTTTTTATCGTACACGAACTGAGTTGCGGGGGTGAAAAAGGCTTCAGCGAGTCTAAAAGTCGAGTAGGTGAAGAGGATATGATAATTTCATTCTCGCCATTTCCTGCCGAGCGGAAAAGCTTGAATCACCCTTACACTATCTTTTTTTCTCACTCTTTCTCTGTATATCTGTAGGGACAGTATAGAGTATAAGCGAGAGAAAAAATATATAGTTATAGACGATGAATAGAATCGGCCGTCCGGCTGGAAAGTTATCTCGCTTAATGAGATTCAAAGTAGATGGGGCGCGACGGAGTGTACGAAAAAAATGAAGAAGAATTAGAAAAAAAAGTAACAGTGAAATACGAATGAAAGTTTGAAATGAGGATGCAATGTTGGCAATCTACTGTGAAAATGAAGATAAATTGAAATAATATTATCATGAGAAAATACAATGAGGACTATCGTAAATCAATATTTTTAACATCGTTCTATCAATTCGATCATTTTTAAAATCATTTTCATTACAAATTGAAATTCGATTCCTAGTTGAAATGGAAATCTATGGTTTTACGAATTGCTGGGAAATTCGAGAAAATTTACATAGAGATGACTATCGGAAAACAAAATATCTCTTTGTCCATAAAAAAATTACTAGGTAAAATGGAGTTTATCGACAGTTTCAATATCGATTTGAATTCATAAAGAGCGAGCGGAATCGGTTAAGCCCTGAATTCCGCATTTATTCATCATGTTTGACTTCAGTGCTGAATAGAAATTCATAGAGTTTAATGGATTCCCTTTCTTCTTAAATATTGATTTTTTATTTTTAATTCGGTGCCAAATTTACTTCGATATTTGTACACCATATTGTCACGATCAAATTAATTTCACCCGTTGCCACTCCATTACTGACGAATTCATTCAATCGATAGATAAATGAATAAAATATTATTTACGTTTCCGGAGGATTATTCAATTAAATTGAAACTTTCAACTGACCATATAATTTTCATGAAAACTCAAATGGAAACAGGCTACAGTCCGCCTACATATGAACCTTTCGGCCATTCTATTTGAATATCAAAAGTTAGTTGCTGGAAGTTTGAATATACGTAAAACTATTCCAGAATCTACACATTTAAAATTAAATACAACATTTCAAACTCTGTGTGAAACCAACTGTGCCTTCAAGTTATCAAATTTTTTTTCCACTCCAATAAGTTTGCTTTGTTCCTTTTTTTATCCTCGCGATTATTGGAGTACAACTTTTTTCAATTTTTCCAGTGAAGCTGAAGTTTTTCTTCTCATATTTTAATGCAATTTTCGTTAGCAATTGAATACTATATTTCATAATGTTTGACTTCGAAATCAGTCGAAAATAATGGAAACGGAGATCTAACTTGTTCAAATGCAATTAATTCTCCATCTCAACTGGCTTTTCAGATTTTCTATGAAAAATGATCATGACGTGAAATTCATTAATCGCACATTAATGCTTCACTAGTTGAAAAATTCTTCGTTTCTCTAACAAAGCAAATTGTTGACGGAATTTTCTGTTAAGAATTTTTTACTCAATTCCCTTAACGAAACGCACCATACAAAAACTTTATACGAAAAGATTCTCCAATCTAACCTGTTTGTAGATTGTGATAAAGATAATGGAACAAGTGAATTCCCTCGTGAATTTCAGCTGATGAACTACAATCATATCTCTACTACCTCAACCCCGAGATATCTACCTTCGCGTGCGTTATATATTTATCAAACAATCTGCAACAATTTTCAGTTAATACCCGCGGGCATCTACTCTATAGCGGAGTTTTGTTGGTACCTCATACTCTAGAATGGTCAAACTAATTTAACTTTTCTGTCTGTCTTCGTATTTCAGATCTGGACACCATGCTGTACGGATACACCAACGGCATATATGTACTGGATCATACGCCCGAATCCATGCCGGTGAGTATTTAATCAAATTTTCTGAAACTCTGTGAAGTAAATTATTAATTTGTGAAGATTTTTTTGCATAAAAAGTTTGACTGGATTATTCAACAAAATCCGCTTTCAAACTAATTTATTTTATGCAGAGGAAAATGCGTAGAAAGTTTATGAAGTTTAGTATAATTACTTTTGAATAACTCTATCAATTGAAAATAATTTAGTAGGAAAATAGTGGAATACAGATGACCCGAAAATATATACGTGGATTCTTTTCAAGTATTTATGAAAGAATTAGCAGACATGGCTATATATCATATCGTCATCCTAGAAGCAAAAGGGCTTAAGTACCATTTTTTCATGGTGAATAATAAAAGGGCGTAAGTTAATATTCTCATGTTAAAACGAATGTAGATTAAATTTTTGTAGATCTTTAAAAAATGGCACTTACGCCCTTTTGACTCTAGGGCGACAATATCATATGCAGTGCAATTCTCCACTTGTTTATTTAGTCACAGATATCTGTAACAGTATGATTTTGTCATGAACCTACACGTACGAAATTTTTTATGAGAAACATTTTTTTTCTCTAGAAGATTGGAACCATTCTTATAAGAAAGGTTCCAATTTCTTATAAAAAAGAGTATTTCTCATAGGAATTTTCATACATGTAGCAACGTCAATAAGAAGAAACCATTTCTCCTTATTTAGCTCGATTTCGACAATTGCTGTTTACAGCTTATAGTACAAAATGTCGATATGACAATTCAGTTGGGAATACTCCACATTCAGAGGAAAGAATACCTTGCGACATGTGTCGATAGCATCGTGAACGTTTGGCGTTTATCGGTGACAGCATCCTTGCAGAGATATATCTCACTTACAAAAGTTATGTTTTCACCAATATAAGCAATAACAGATTGCATGGAAATTTTCGTCTCTTGGGAATATGCAAATTCATTGGTTTTCAAGTTAGGTATTTTTAGTATGATGAGATAGTTTATCAGCAAGCTTCCTAACAACATCTACAGACCTTTCGAATAGTTCTGTTTTCGTAAATATCCCATTCAAGAATTTATCCAAGACAAATGGAATTGGAATGAATTTGCTGAGTGTTTTTTTAGTTCTCACCGACTAAAGAAATTGTTATTTCACTCACTTTGTAAAGTCTGAAAGCGAACAAAAGGTACAATTGACTAACGCCTTTCGTGTTTCTTCCATTCAACGTTCTGCTGAAAAGAATGCATTTCTAAGAAATAAAAGAATTGAAAAGGACTACAGAGAAAGGGTCAGGAAAAAAGGGACAAGAATTAGGGCAATTGAAAAGTGGAGTGAAAATAGTAAAACTGAGCAATGGGCTTTCATATCCACTAGCAATTAGTGATTGAGCCGGGACTGAATTGTACGAAATTCCCTAAGCGCCGAGTATTCATATGTATTCAACTCAGGCTGAACCAAATGGTATTGGCTTCACTGATAAATCAATTGTCCTGCAGTAGCCATATTTTTCGGAATATTCCTATAGATTATTGACCCGTCGATGAGCACGTTCCAAATTGGTGACTGAATTCGAAACCTCGTATTTATTTTTACAAATCTATTAAAAAAAAAAAAAATATTGTTTCCGATAATTTGAGCGTCTACAAATTAGAAGGAACATCGCATTGTATTGAGTAATTCAATTGCGTTCGGAATAAATAAGACACTTTGCTTGTCAACGACATGAATTCAAATCAATTATGTAAATACCCTGATAAAGCGGAGGCAACCTGTATCCGCTATTGAATCAAGACAATCCAATTTCGAATGGAGTACATATTTCTCGGTATTATTTATTCCAGTTTTCTTTGCTTAGTGGAAGCCATCTCATTCAAAACAAATCCTTTCTTCGGATACAGAATAAAAATTGTTTTATCAATCAAATTGTTCTCTATTGTTCACCGAGAATGAAGTGGGAGTGACAAGGCTTGTTCATCACATGAAATAATATATTGGGAAACGGTAACACTAGGTTACCCAATCACCAGACACCATCTTTGCCAAGTTTGACGGCTGGTACTGTAAAATCATTGGGGGTGATATCCTCAGACGGCCATTTCGTGAAGGTGTAGCACACAGTTGTGACGAGGGAATCGAATTCGACGGCTCTCGTGAAGACCAACCGGAAACTCAAACTGTCGCATAGTTATCGTTCTACCTTCCGCTTCGCTTACTCTACACGATCGTCCCGTACGGACCATATAGTCGTTACATTCACCTCTCTGCTCCATCGAGGGCTTTCATGATAGTTGTCTCCCGCTCCTGTAACAACCAAACTCATCCAAGTTTAACGTCTCAAAGAAAATGAGTCAGGTTAGTGCTCAAGATCGTTTAAACAATGACGATGGAACCTTTAGTTAATGGTTAACTCAAATTCACTGCTGAAATTTCTTATATTAAATTTATATTCTATCTTTATTGAACTCTAATAGAAAGACGTTCCAGAACAGAAAAAGCATAAATTTTGGAGTTTTTTTTTGGTAGATAAACCGCAAAAATTGAAGGCTTGCACTACTATTAATTTAAAATATAAAACAGAGGAATAGGTGTTGCATAAAACAGTATCTTCGATTTCAATCACAAATATCATGAATATCTTGCAGATATTTTTCGGCATATTTCTGGGCATCGTTCCCGCAAAGAAATCAACGCGATTAGGCAGCGAAATTTTATGAAAATTTTTCTTAGATACTTTCCAATCTGCAGTGTCCCTTCACTCATAAAATGCCCGATGCGATGTTCCGTAAAACAATGTTCATAGTTATTCTAACATGCTCCTCCTCCTTATTCTGCGTTTTGCATATTTCCGTACCTAATCCTTGTATCGACTCGCACGATTAGCAGTGCAACCTGCGAAAATCATCATAAAAAATTCCCTAGTTTCTAAAAATAATTGACGAAATTTTCCTTCCATGACGCGATTTTCACGGAATCCATTCCACTCAATGAAACACAATAACACCGGATACTTTTGTTTTCAGGAAGCTCTCGGGTATTCGTAATTACTTATGGAAGAGCAGTGAGTAATTAAAAATCCCCGCTGATCCGCTGCTGCACTGTTCAGCATCGTTGATTATTGATACTTGAAGAGAAGTAAAAATGTTTACTCGGGTTAAATCCACTCTATTCAATTCTAGTAAAGCATTCTCGGTGATCTATTCTGAATCTATTGATTTTCGATTAACAGATTACCATTGAATTAGTAAGAGAAGTTCATAATTTTAGCAATAACTGGGATAATGGATCATCTCAATTTGTGAAAATATCTCTCTTGAAATGAGATCAAATATTAACTTCTTCCTGTGGTATCATCAAAGTCTACTCTAATAATGTTCTCAATTGGAGCTAGGTGAGTTTATTCGAGCATTGAGAATAATTAATCCACTAATGCTCATTCCAATAACAGAAAATACACCCTCATGCATATGTACAGACGGGAGCAAAATTCGAAACGAAATATCGGTAGGAGTAGCTTGTTACTGTCCAGAAATGGATATTCAAATCCAGACGAGTGTGAACAAATTTGCATCGATATATACGGCACAATCCATCGCAATGAAATACCCCCACAGAGAAATTTACATCTTTTCCGACTCTTTAAGTGCACTTAAATCGTTGAAAAATCCAAAGTACGATATTTGAATTGACCCCTCCCCGCTACAGGTCCGTGAGAATATCATCAGAGAAATATTGATGGTTCAAAAAAAGTTACTTTTATTTTGGCTACCAGCACACTTTGGAGTCAAAGAAACTGGAAAGGCTGAGAGGTTATACATACCACAAAAAATTAAAATAACCTTTTATTCCTAATATTGAGCCAATGATGTGATGTTCTCATTTCAGAGATATGATTGAATCTAAATCTCTTCGTTTCATATCTTCTTATAAAAAAATGCAGTGAAATGAAATATAGAGCAAAATAGGAGATGTTATAGATAATATTCCCTTTGTGCGCGTCTTTTCTTCATACGTCACAAAATTAACTAAATAATGAATATACAAGTTTCATATTGGCTCATCTTTATTCCATCGTTATCCAACTTATTTCTAAAAATCCGTAAATTTTTATTTCTAGGATATGGATATGCTCCAATTATTTGCATCGCCAGCTGGACGTGCCCTAGTGACAGCCGATAACCATAGTCGTCGTAGAGGTCCAACCTCTACTTCCTCATTGTCGAGAGAGTCAACGTCACGATCAAAAAATTCTAGGAGAAATACAACAACTGTTGGCTCAGTTGGTACACCAAGTCCACCACCAAGACAAAGAAAATCCAGTACTGAACTTTACAAGGAGGCAGTCGAGATACTTGGTCTCACGTGCTCACTCACCGACAGCTGCCGATGCATCGAGTGCCAAGTGATTCATCTCTTTATTACGCTTGCCCAATTCCAACACGAATAGCGCCTGCTTCTCTGTTTTCCTCTTTTTTTTGCTGCCAATGTTCCATTGACTGCCTAGATTCGCTTTTATTGAAACATTTGTTTTCACTTTTCTCTTCTTTTTTTTACGGAACGCAATATGCCAGTTGAATCTGTTCATTCAGAGGAAGAATTATGATCGGAATGCTGTAAGAGAGGAACGTTTTATTAACATCGAATAATCTGCCTCATTAAAAAAAAAAAAAAAAAAAATCTGCCTCATTGAATTTTTTTTACATTCATTTTATGAATTGATATGAATAAGAAAATTGGTAATATTAATTTCCTTATAGATCCCTTTTCCGACTTGGATCAAGATTTTTTTCTGGATCGGGTACTAGCACCGAGAAAAAGTATTTTTCATTGCCCGTCGACAGTTATTCCAAAACGTATTTACAACTTCGTCAATTAAATTATTCAAGTTGTTTTGATTTCATTGAATTTAATTTGAACTGTAACTGAATTTTCATCGAAATCGAATTCTCGATTTATCAAGAGGCACCTCACATCACTCTGACTTCTCTCCAAAGTTTCTTCCCTAAGTGTTGGTCCAATTGTCCCTCTACCCTGTACTCAATTTAACCACAACTAACTTGGCTGATTCTGTACACACTAGCGCTTGAGTGTACATTAGTACACATGGGATAGATGAATGTCGATAACTTGATGGCAATCGAATTAGTCATTTGAGCAACTGTTTCGCCCTACGTCTAACAAGCAACCCAAGTAATTACGCCCATCTGAAATCCTTACTTCGACCTTCTTCGGTTTATTTGCCTCTGTATACATAATCTCATTGGAATATCTGGGGTAAATCTTCTATTTAATCCGTTTCACTTTGTAATCGTCGTCTTGGGAAATAACATTTCAATTATGGAATGAACGACATTTACTAATTGATAAAAATCTAGTACAGATAACGATTCGAATCATTCTTATGAGAAAGGTTCCAATTTCTTATAGAAAAAATTATTTCTCGTAGAAATTTTCCAAAGCATTCTCGTTGACATTTGTTCTTAAATCAATGTACAACGTCTCAAGATTATTGTGTCAAAATTTCATGAAGATCACTGAATTGCATCGAATATTGAGACAATTGTAATTTATTAAACTCATGAGGCACGTGAAATATATGAATAATTTTCATATCTCAATTGAAATAACCATTCAATATTAATGGATACATTATCAATGAGTACGAATGGAAAATTTGAGATGGTATCGTCACCCTAGAGTCAAAAGGGCGTTAGTGCCATTTTTTGAAAATTTACAAAAATTGAATCTACATTCATTTTTTCATAAAAATACTAACTTACGCCCTTTCATTATTCAGCAAGAAAAAATATCACTTACGCCCTTTTCCTTCTAGGGCGATATGATGAATGAATTTTAACTCTCATCGAAATACATTGACATTGCAATTCGAAACTTTCCGGGCCATCTTTTCACACCGAAAAATAGTTCAAGTTTCGACAACAAAGATACTTCCCCCCTCCCCTCCCCCGAACCCCTACGACTACTGCAATTGAAAGGGAAATCCTCCAATTTCATGATTTTCCTCGTTAGTGAACATTTATAGTCGCTGCACTTTAATTAAATATTACGCTCCTTTGAACCCATAAATTTCCACCTCACAATTAATATCATGATTATTATTTTCATCAATTAACTGTCAAGTGCATTCGACCCGCTAATCCACCACAAACCAATGCCTGTTAAATTTACGTCTCAATGTGTCACAAAAAGCATAAAGAAGCCATAAAAACACTTTTATTATCGTGATGAGATGAGAATTACCGTTTTCCCTTTCTTTTTTTTCCAGAGCAATTACTTTGACTGTGACGATGACTGTGGGGACGCGAGAACAGAATTGGCAGCAGGTACACCAATACTTCTGGATCACGCTTTATCCCATCCACTTACGTGCTCCATACAGTAGTAGGAGGCCAGAGAGAAGTACGGAGAGACAACCGTAGCCCCTGGAGTCTCGATCGATCTGTCAGCGGTCTCTGCGGGTGCGGACGTGCTACCTCTTTGCCTCCAAGGACTTTAACGGTGGCGAAGGACCCCTTTCTCTCTTTCTTCCTCATTTCTTACTCCAAACCTCTCGCCTCTTTCACCCTTTTTATTTTACTGGTCCTGCCATCTCGTATCAAAATGCTTTTCTCTCTTCCTTCCTTCCTTCTCCCTGTACTTGAGTGGAACGTGCGTCTTCAGTGACGAAAAAGAGAATAATAATAAAAAAAGAACACAGAAAAGGTTGGCAATCGAAAACAGAACGGGAAAGGGGAGGAGGATGTAAGCCCAAGTAGAATGAGAACACGTCGAGTCAGACGAGAGTGGTTCTAGAGTCAGCTCGGTGGGACGTTTTAATATACGTCACTATTGAGAATTTGAGAAAATAAAATGAAGAATACATAATAGTAGTTTTTGATACAAGTGAAAAAAATTCCTTCCCGTCACTCATATTAAAAGATTTAAAAAAAGTCATTTTCAAGGAGTCGGAAATTGCGTTTAACACATGTGTCGTGTAATATCTTGTGATATTGTGGAAAATAAGGACTTTTCGTCACTTATATCTGTAGAAAAATTAGGTTTCCTTTCACTTATATCAAACACGCAATTTTCTTGTATCGCAGTATACTATTTCGTTACAGGTGCATAAAATAGCACTTTTTTTGCACGACTGACGAATATGTTTCTTGTAATAATTTTTGTAGCTGAAAGTTCATTTCTTATTTGGTTGTAGAGCGGGTGTAAAATCTTACTTTTCGCACGGGCGCAAAGAATTTCCTTATACACGTGAAACGAGGCGAAGGCCAGTTTTGCAGTCACACGAGTTTGGAAATTTTGACGAAATAGAATTTTTTATTGCAAAACCTGTGAAAAGTACTCTGAAGACTTTCCGCATGAGGTGCATGAAAAAGAGAACTTTACGTGCAGGTATTACAAAAAAATAATATTGTAACTTCAGGGCCTATCACAAACATCATTAAGTACATTCATCAGAGGTTACTATAGACAGTATTTCCTTTTTCAATAATATTCACTCGAAAGGCTCAATTAATAATTCAAGTATTTTCCCTCCTCTCATTTAACTCCAATTGCCAATTTTTCTTCGCCCCAAAAAATATCATCCCACTGATACGCCTTTTCTCCTTCAATTTTTCCTCTCCATTGAAATTCTCTGCAATCCGCAGAACGTGCCAAAAATTCATAAACACGAGAGAATTAATTTAAAAAAAGTCATCGCGAAAGAAAAAACAATGAATTGGAATAAAAAAAATTATACGGCAAAAAAATATAATGTACAATTCCAAATAATAATAACGTGCAATTGCGTAATGAATGCCAAAAGATAACCACGTGCCAGTATTAAATTCGCCAAATTAACCGTTTAACACCTTTGATGTGTACGGTAACACGTTAATAATATGTATAGACAGCGTGTGAATAATGCGGACTCATCTGAGCGTTCATCCTACCCCTTTCCTTCTCTCAACAAATTGCTCCCATCCAGCGTTCCAAACACATTCCACCTCTTTGACCAGGCGGAAAGCGTGAGCGAACATTGTACAGCCGTAATTAACGGACACTCGACCGATAAAGACTCACGCATAACAATTAATACGAAATAAATTTTCATGTCATTTATTACGGAATTTTACTAACGAAGCAAATAACAGAATAAAAAGTTAGTGATTTAAATAATTAAAAGTAGAGGAAGAAAAAATAATAAAGTTCAATCACGAAAGAGAAAGGTACGTTTGTATCGAAAGTGGAAAAAAATAACGAATGAGATGAGATACAAAATGAGGAGAAAAAGAAATCGACGATAACGAGCATCCCAATTTCATTTTTATTATCATCATTATTATTATTTTCATTCATTATTATTGTAACTGTGAGGATGTTTTTTAGACTATCCCCCAGATTCCCAATTAAAAGAGTTAAATTGAGTATACATGTATTACTATAGGATTAATTAATATAAATTTTAATTAATAACAACTTTAATAACAATAAATGGAAAAAAAACGAAATTACTTGGCCTGAGGCACACACAATAATAGTACTAAAATAATGATGCATTTACGGTATCACGTTGCTAGTTTTTACTGTAATTAAAAATAATTTATTTATTCGTTACTAAAATAAAGAAATTAATAAAAAATAATGAGAACATTAATTGTGATAATAAGATTGATTTATCTTGGATTGTAACCGACAATTGGTGAATTGTCAAAAAAAGACAACGTGAATATTAACAAGTAAAATTTGTGCCTATCACTAATCGCACAGAAATTAATTCCAACTGAACAAATAATTGAATTAATAATTTAAATATAATTATCTATTGTTTTCCCCTCAAATTATCAATTTAATTTCATAGTGTACGGGAGTTTATATTCTAAAAAAAATACCTTTGCTCGGGAGCTCTCAACGGCTTAACTAAAATTAATAATGAATGACAGTAGACACGAAGTAATCCTAACAAAAGAAAGAGAGATTAATATGAAGAAAGAAAAAAAATGCAAGCTTCAATGTAGAGAATAGACTGTAACTTCATGTTCTATGAGAGTGATAAAGCTGACGGCGAAGGAGGGGGAAGAAAAAGAATGCAAGTCACGTTTCATTTATTATTTATTGACAGATCTAAGAATACAAAAAGTATTATACGATACGTTGCATTTATTCTCTCTCTCTCTCTCTCTCGCCTTTTCTCTTTTCACAAATATGTTCGAAATATTTTTTTTTCTCGTAATATACTTTCGAGCCTCGGTCATCCACTTCGATCGATACCACTCATCCAAGAAAGTAAATTA
>JABSMS010070217.1:0-20390 GCA_018902275.1 Aleiodes sp. PSUC_FEM 10030003
TATATATCACTATCGATACACTGTGTTATTTTTTCTTTGTCAGCTAGTTGGCCTTCTTACCAAAACCAAAAGTGCAAAATGTAGACTCAATGTTTCAGAAAAGAAATTTACTCGACTTAAGGAGCATCAGAAAGTCTATCCTGTTTCAATTTTTATATTATAAAAATATTGATAAACATTGCCAAGCAATTGGTTCGAAAATTTGACACATGCAAGCCTTCTATTAATTTTAAAAAAATACATTTATAATTACCTAAACTTGATTCAAGAAGAAAATACAATTCAGTCAATCACCCAGCGAAGTTTCCGTTCAAGGTCAAAACCAAATTGTCCTTTGACCTCTCGAAATCTCAACTCCCCTCTCCATCACGTCGATGAATAAGAAATTGACAGAAAAAAATGTAATTATTACCGAATGAATTCTTCAATTCAATATCATATAGCTCATTCGACAAAAATATTTTCAAAGTTACATTATCAATTATTTTCGTGAATCGTCATCAGGAGTCAAGAAAGATCTTCTCACTTTATTCGTGTGAGATTAGGTTAGAATAATCAGTTTTTTAAAAATAAAATAAATCATTGAGGGTTAAATGTTTAATGGCTTGTTTACGATTGTCAAATTAAACATGCTGACACCTCTCAGCATGACTGACGCTTATTTATTTAACGTATGGAGATAAAGACCACGCGATATCTTAATTACGACAGGTCATGGCGCAGCTGATGGTAGTGGGAGGGTTCATAAATTTTGACATTATTATTATGAGCAGGGTTCTTTCTTTCTTTTTTCCTTTGTTATATGAACCGTGTTTAGCGAACGACCCTAGACAACGAGTATTATATTTTGTTACCGGTTCAACAGGTGTGAAGGATAATCTCAAATTCCTTATGCTTTTGTAGATTCACTGGGGGGACACGCGACGTTTTTTACCACTTTGCAAATATAAATAATGGAGGTGCTAGAGAATGAAATCATGACCCAGACAATAAAGAATTTGTTCGATTTCGTTTATCGCTGAGTTTAATTTTCCAAAAACGACTGATTTCATGATAAAAATATTTAAGCAATAGTTTGTAAGTTAATAATTTAAGATGAAATTTTTGTTGTGACTGCACTAACATTTTATTGACATACGTCCCCCAAACTAGCCAATCGTTAAATCCTCTGTGATGTCACCAAAACTTCATTACCTTTTCAATAGTTTCTTCTTTCATAAGCATAATCAACAAAAAATCTGATTGATTAATTGTATAAGATATCTTTTTATGAGACAATCCATCTCTTAAATTCTGCCTAAGACGTCTGAATATGAAACAAAAGGAATCAAAACTTTAGGGCGAGAATTCGCCGAAAAAGGATACTTTAATTTTAGACATGAAAATGACAATGAAACAGGATTCACGGATATTTAATGCTCATAGGGTTGTATGCAAATTGGGTTATCGAGCGTCTAGACGTAGAAAAGGGCCTGCTGTACCACTGAAGCGTGTACATCTCTGAAAGTTTGGCCCTGAGAACGTGAAGACCGGTTTAACTTTATGAAGGTCACTAGTTCAATGGCGTCGCACACACCCAAAGAGTCTCGCATTTGAGAATGGTAAAGAAAGGAAAAAATGAAAGAGAGAGTTATACGTATAGCATGAGGAACCACGCTCACTTTCCATCTACAACTGCGTTAAACTATTTTTGCATTCTTTTATTTTACGAGGGGCCCAATACGTGCCGCAAGCAAGCACGCAACGGGGCCTTTCTCACTGTCACTCTCGATGACGGCCAAGGTGAAAGCGGACACGCATATAAAACTCACTCTACTCTCGCTTTTTGCTGCGGTTCACGGATCACTGAGATTTACTTTTAATTTCTAGGTTCTCCGAGTCAATGCCCCCTACTTCAAGCGAAAGTAACCAGATCTTACTTTCAAACGGCACATCACGACACATTTACCTAGTTTTCACATCTGGTACAATATCTCCATTCACAGAGAAAGGAATCTCATACTTGCGGACTGTCTGTAAGAATTCTGGAGCTTTCGGGAGGTCCTAAGGTAGAAATGGCGGATAACGCTTCTTTTTCACTCCTTTTTTGATTTTTCGCTGAGATTGGTGTGAAACTCATTTTGTTAATATAATTGAAGTAATTTCATGATAAACATGCGAGGAGAAAAACAATTATCCGATGAAAGTAAAGAAGCAATTTGGTACATCAGTAGATGTGGAATTTCGCTTTCTTCTGAGGTTCTTACACACGTCAGAAATTTTATCATTACTCTGGGTAAAAGTAGTTTACATTGTTCAGCTATAAATAGTTACTCAAACGGTAATTCCATTATTAGGAGCTTTAACTACTTTCTCAGACGATTTGTATCAATTTACATTGGCTTTCGATTTCACGCTGCATATCTAATAGTATGAGATTAAACATAATCGGAAACATTTACATCTGTTGAGTTTGAATGTTTTCGAACGTAATTCGAATATGAATAAAAATTCGCATTAGTTTCAATATTGAAGCCTCCCCCCTGTCTTGTCCACCACCTATAGAAAATATATGAATATTAATTTCTTCCAAATAAATTATAAATAAGAAGAGTTGATTGACCTTGGAGTTAATTTTTGGTAAATATAGAATAAAATCTACAAAGTCCCCAGAAAAAAATCGAGTGGCATCTTACCTCTCCGCTATTAATTCGGAATTCATGTGAACTCTAATCATTGATCAAATTCTCTAATACTCTTCTTGAAGGAAAATTCAGTTCTCATTAACCATGACCAAATTCGTTCAAGAGGAAACTTAGCAGGTAATCAGTGTAAATGAAATCCAAATGAAAGTGACTTTGAATGTATATAACGCACGAAACACTCGTGACCTTGACTCTGGTTATTGAACTCGATAAGCTTACCCCGAGAAAGTATTAGAATGTAAAAAAGTGAAAGACTAATTCACTAGCTCACGAATGACTTTGCTTTAATTGTGATACTGTTTCTGATTTTTCTTATTTCAAACAGAAGGAAAAAAAAATTAATTGTCAAGCTCAATGTCACAGTTTGATCAGAAACATGGGCGGGTGGGTGCCCGCAGGTCTCCAACGTTATGAGAATGGTTGCCTTATTAACTTTCTGCTTGGGATAAATGAGATTAAACAAGAAGACAGGCGTTGTGACCCACTGAATTCATTTACTTTTCTCTCTCTGTCTGACTACCCCTATCCAGTCTTTTCTACGCGCAGAGAATAATTCATTGGAATTAAAGAAACCTTCTTTATTACTTTTTTTGTGATTCCAATAATTTCTCCTTCATGACTATATGTCGATAAACTTTGATTTGAATTTATGATTCTGATATACTACCACATTTCACCACCAAAACTCAGAAACCAGCTGAAAGGTGAGCTCATTTTCCACCGATTTACGTAGTTCAATTTTTTTTTTATTGATTTTTCAAGTAGATAGAGAGCGAAAACTGATTTTCAGAAAATGACCCATAAAAATTTGAAAAATCGATCAAAAAAATTTTGAACTACGTAAATTGATGGGAAATGAGCTCACCTTTCAGCTGGTTTTTGAGTTTTTGCGCTACGACCAATAGAACCGGAGATATCCCCAAAAAAGTGAATTTTTTTCATTCTCGGAAGAGGGATCCCTTCAAGTCTTGACCGAAAACTCGAATTTTCAAAGAAATAAAAAAAATTAATTTTGACATCTATTTTTACTAAAATTTCCTCAGCTTTCCAATGGAATCATCAAAAAATCTCTATCTCGAACCGTTCAATTCGAGTGTCCATTTTACCCCACCTTCCCCTATATTATGCACCTAGGGAGTTGCTAACATTTTCAGGTTACTTTTCACCTGAATGTTGATATTTAGAGGGATTCAAACGGAATAATGCGATATTCAACCTTTTCCGGCACTCGACAGATGACAACAGCATGGTGTCAATTAAAAACTTTTCGATTTCAATAACTTTTATTTAGTAAAAATTCTTTGTTGCCCATAATTTCGATAAGTGAATGAAATTTTAGGAAGTTTTTTAACGTTGAAGCCCCAGAATCCATGGAACTGAATAGAATAGAGCAGAACAGGAAGGCTTTCACTCGCATGGCCTTGGTCTCCTCTCATTCCCTCTTTCTCATACAAAGCCGCATGAACTTGAACCAGTCTCAACACAAACGCAACAATAATGTTTGAGATGCGGCTCACCTGGGGCCCACAATCGTGTTCTCCAGTTGTTGTTGCTTACAGTTTCGCGCAAAGACTTTGTTGTGTACCACTATTGGAGAAGTTGGTTAAATATACAACTCCGTTATACTGACACATTACAACAGTTAACTCAATGACATTTCAATGCAATATTCAGCGATAATGGGATTAATTTGATACTTTAATGATGTATTTCAATTAGTTTTTAATCGGTAAATTGTGAGAATTGAGAAATAATTTTTTTTTCCTGGATTATATCACGGTAAAAGGCTAAAGTTTAGTTTTTATATTATAAGAATTATCTTTTCGATAATTAAAATGATGAAGTCGAGAAGGATTACGTATAATTTGTGATTTATTTAATTATTTATGTTGTTTTTTCTCGATAAATTTTAATGCAAGCTAAACCATTAAAATAATTATTTTCATAATTTCTGTCGAATGAAAAGTTTTTCAACAAACTCTAGAACGAAATGGAGAAAATATGAAAATTTACACTTTTTTTTTTTAAATGAAACCTTACCACAAAAGAAAAACAACGAAAAAACCCGTGAAAAGTTTCCGAACGAAAAAAAAACATTCAACTCTTTGATTGACAATGTTCTCTCCCCTTTTTTCGTTATTTGAGTAAATTCTCAGAGAAATATAAAACCATATTACGAAGAAAATAACGGCTGTCACATGAAGATAGGCTCCCTAAAATATGGAAAAAAAGGGACCTCCTTAAAGAAGTCGACCTTGCTCTCTACAATCTCGTCGAGCCCTCCAATCTACCGATCATGCATGCACATGTCTTTTCTAGCCGTTTAAATAGTTCTACTAGCCTTACCTAATACCGCTCGTTCCTCGTGTCTATCCCCTCTCTCGCCACAGCCCACAATCGTCACTGCTCTCTTTCTCCTCCCCTCTCTCTTTCTATTTCAACTCATGCGTGCTATAATAATAACATCGTGTCCCTAACCTAATACAACTTAGACTCACGCTGGTGTAAGCTCTCCGGCAGGCCAGACTCGACCGAGCCACGTCAAACGACCGGTTAGTTTTTTATTTTTATTTTTAACTGATTCAAGTTCATCTAGATCTAAACGCACACAAGACGTAAGAATTAAATTCTCTCATAGCCGTTGATAACTGCCGAGTTTACGCATCTCCGCAGTCGTTTCATCTTTTTTTAAAATGATGATTTCTTATTTTTTTCCTTTCGTTAGCCGCGAAGCTTTGATTTTATTTTGTTTTTGTTGCGTGAGAATGTGCAATTGAGAGGCGGTTTTATAATTAAAGTCTTTGAGTAAAAGTCGTTGGATTTATGGTTGCATTAATTTATAAGTAAATCGACTGTATGCATCATATATTTTCACATGCATTCTTCAAATTGCATGTAAATTTGAAAGTGCTTCATTTGAAATTGAAAAAGGAATGAAAACAGCAAAAGGCATTGTGGAAAAAAGTAATAATTATTTATTTAATTAAGACAATTAATTCGCATCAGAACCATTGTAATTGATTCATTCGAATCTGATGTAGGATTAATTCACTGTAAATTGAATTCATTTATCGATCTTGGCTGAATTGATAGGTTGGTGTGAGCATGATTTATGATCCTCATATGATTTTATCGTCAATGAAAAGAAAGGCGCAGAAATCTCATACAAATGATTTCATTTGTTCATTGAAAAAGAAAATGTTAATATCTCCACTAATAATTTCATTGATAAAAACGAAAGATAAAATTAAGATTAATCTATTAAAATATTAATAAAGTCAATTAAGATGCATAATTATGGTTTTTTTAATGTCCTCTAATTTTTATTTCTATTTTGGCTCTCTTAACTGAAGGACAAGGTCGAACTGTGTCTTTTTTGTTCTTTCCACGTTCTTATATTTTTATTCCAGTTCCTTCGCTTCTCCTCGTCTCCTCATATTCTTGCAGAGATCCGGTGAAGCCTTCAGACAATAAGGGACTCTGTGAGGGCCAACCGCAGTTCCTTAGGTCCAGTTGAAGAGAGACCTTGACCTCGACTGGTTGACCTACAACGCCCGCTTCCAATCCTACTGTCTAGCGGGGCCCTTTTTTAATTTTTTTCCTCGTTTTTTAACTTTTTTTTTCTCGTCTCAACCAACCCAGAATTCAAAAGATTTAATGCCCTAAAACCACTCGTGCCTGTTGTTGTAGTTGTTATACATGTGCTACCCCCTATTATACGCCGATTTCTTTTCAAACCATATGCTCCTCAGACGGATTTTTGTTTATTTGTTAGACCCGAGTCTAACACTCTTTTGACCTTCATTGTAAAGTGATTGAAAAGAAGAGAAATATGGAGAATAAAAAATAAAAAAAAATTTGAGGAAATATTTTTAATGAAACGTAATTTTTTCTCCGAAAATGTCAAACTTTAACTCATCAAATGTGAAAGTAATAACACGCGATTCAAGGACTTTGAGACCATTTTGAATTCGCTCTAATGCACCAGAAAATGTATTACGTTGATACGGCATTGCATTTGCAATAGATAGATGGTTATACAGAGTGCGTCGAAGCGGGATGCGGGGGCTGATCGATAAAAGCGGCTGTCGGGTTCACGAGCCTCGTTCAAGGACAAGGCCATGTGATAGTGTACGCGCAACCGCGTCCGCGCACTCAACCACCCTTGTTCAGTTGGCCGGCGGCTTTACCTCAGGAGCGGGGACACTACTATTAGTACCCGATCCATTTTCATCTCATTTTTCAAGTCCAAGATCAAACTAGAAATAATGTCAATTACTGATAATGAGACTTCTTCGTTCAAACCGCTCGCGATAATAATTGTATGAAATAAATCGAAGGAATGATGAGAAATTTGTATTTTGTTTTGGTGTCCTTCGGAAAAATTAATTATTCTTGCGAATTAAAATGATTGTCCATGAAAAACGTCAAATGAATCTTCATCAAATAGTAACAAATAAAAAACAAATGCTAACTCCCAACTCTCAATGCTCTCAATATGAAAATCTCGCGCCACGAACAATTGAAACGCGCGCCATAAAATTTTTCCTTTCACAATCTCACCTAGGGTAAAAAATAGGAAAACGAAAGGTGTAAAAAAGTAAGAAATCTATGAACACGTACAAGACAACTACCATGAAGATTGATCACGCGCAGATATGATACGTGCGTTTATCCACAATTTTGGAAGTAGCGCGCACAGGATATCAGAGTTGAAAGACGGTAGTTGGATAAAATCGTGGAAGCATTTTAGGAGCGGAGAAAGAGGGGGTAAAAGGGAAAATATATAAAGTTAGGAAAAGAGGGAGAGAGCGGAAGAGGAGAAGTGGTAGCAGCGCGTTTTGGATTGCCTGTAGGGTTCTAATGTGGAGTAGGAACGCTAGGAGTACGCGCGCGGCTTATGCACCGCTGAATCCACATAACCGGCCACACTCTCACTTTCGCCGGCGTCGACGACGGGTCGTGTCGGCCGGTAGCGTCGCACCGGCACTCGTGTGACACAGTATTTGTATACAGCAAAGCTGTGTTTTTATTTTTTTTCCTACTCCAGTCATGATTACATATTTTTCATTGAGATAATCATCACAACGAGAAACAAAAAAAAGTGTGCAACCTTTTTTTTACGTATTCAATCGTCAGTGAAGGAAAATTATTAAAATAAAAAATTGAAAGCAGATAAAAACATTCTGATGAATTGTTTGTTTCTGTTCTCTTGTTTGTTTTGTTTTATGGCAAAGGAAAGGAAGAAAAGAAACAAAAGAAATTGAGTAAAAATAAGAGAGTAAAAAGGGTGGGCAGACACTGGGAGACATCCTCACGCGTGTGTTGCCTCCTCTTCTTATTCGCAGAGGGATTGTCACGAGGGTGGGGGAAATCAAGGGAGAAAGAGAAAGAGCGAGACACAAGGGGAGAGAACCACGAGAGAGCATCAGACCCGCGTGGCACCTCATTTTAAAAAGTGTCGTCGTGTCATCAAAATCGAGTAAGGCCTGTCTCCTCAGTGACTTAGAGAACTTTTCTTTTCATTTACATTCGCTTTCTCGTAACAGTGAGCCACGCGTTTTGAGACACTCGGATATATTTTTCATGTGTAACTGTGTACTCTTTGTGGATTAATTAAAGAGTTAATTTTTTTGGGATACATCCAGATTGAAACGGTTATAAGAGAAGAGAAGATAAGAGGATTTTTGTTGATTGAGTGAAGACGATTATTTTATTTTCAATTTTTCTGTGAGTGGGGAGGATACATTGAGTGGGAGAAGAACGATTGTGTGTTACAAACTCGAGTTTGTTTTTCCGATGAGTCTCACTTGGAGGGTGTTCGTTGAGGCGGTTGCTTTGAATACACGTGTGACGATTCATTGAGGATTACATCGTGATTGTTCATAGGGTTCAAGGACTGTCAAGTGACTTTGTTATAAATAAAAATATATATATTTTTAACTGTGTTTAAAACGTTTAAGCACACAGTAAAAGGATTAAGAAAACGTGAGTGATATTAATGTGTTTTGGGTGTGAATGAAGCTGTTGATTAAATATCAAGAGAATAATTAGTAAATGTGTTAACCCGCTTGAGCGGGTGTTAATATATTAAAAGTGGCTCATACGGCAGGTAGAGAGAGGGCGGCGGAGTTACAGGCGGAAGTTAGGAGTGCCATAAGGGTGCTCAACGGATGGTGCCCGAGAGGACCACAGCAACAGACAGCAAGTGGTCACGCGCGTGGTGACACCGTTCTTATGGCACCACAGACTCAGTTACGTGGTACAACTCATGGACACAGGCCCGTTGGCCAATCTGCACCACCTACAAGTGTTGTTGTCAGTTCAACATCTAGTATGAGACCACCACCGCCACCTCCACCCCCAAGGGCAAGGCCCTCAACTGATGGTAAAGGTCATCATGAGGAGCCAACTAGTTCCATACCTGATCTCGGTGAGTTTTATTTTTCCATTCATCATCAATCATGATGCTATTTATTTCTCGTTCTTTTCTATTCGTATGAAAATTTTTGTATTTTCATTTGAAATTGACTCGTCTCGTTCCACTTTAGGACTAAACTTAATTTTCTTAGATTATTAATGATGAAATTGTGTGGTGAAAAAATCTACTTTCGTTCATCAATGTTTTTTCTTGAACAGAGCGAGAAAAAAATAAAAGCATAAGATTCAAACAAATGAAAGAGATACAGTCAACACAATTATGCACTGAATCTTGAAAATGGATACTCAATTTGTCGATAAGTAACTGCAGCTCGTTTTAATACCGCGATTTTTTCATTCAAGGACATAAAGAAGAAAAATAAAAGATCGATCGATAAAAAGCGTGCATTAACGCGATTAACAATCGACAACAATCGTTGATTTGTTGGATTCAAAGTTCTCTCGTTCTTTAGTCCATTGTAAAAAAAATTAAAAAAACAAACACCTCACACCTTGGCCACAAAATTGTTGAGAATGCCATCGTGATCACTCACAAATACAACCGGAAGAAAAGAATTAAATAAATGAATGAAGGAAGAAAATGAAACGAAAACATTTGTTATAATTTCTTCTTTTCTCCACTTTGAAAAAGCACAATGTAAGTAAAAGCGAGAGGTGAAAGACAGAGAAAGATTTTTATCAGTCTGTTGTTTGAGGCGGGCGAGTGGATTGGCAAAATGATATTCCATCTGGCAGCGAGTCGGTGGAATAACAAAAGAATGCAAGACTAAAAAAAATTGGTGACTCTTTTTTCTCGAAAGAAAAAAAGGTATGCTGACGCGCCGTGGCATTGGGCTCTTCTTCTACTCTGTTAAAAAGAGAGGGAAAAAACTGAAAGAAAAAAAAATGTATCGCCGTCCAAAAATGGTCCCATGGGTCTAAAAGCCACTCAACAATAATACAAAAATGAGCTTAATCGGTTCCGAAGGACGTCCTCGCATGAACTGTATTGGCTACGCAGTAATACAATCAACAGTTTTATTTCGTGCATTGATCGTGACCTCGGACAAGGATGAGCTGTTAGCTTATTTTTTTTAATCTTATTTTTTTAGCTCTTTCTCGTTTCGAAGAAATATGCAAAGAATAAACGTAAGAAATTAAGGAGAAATAGAAGAATGAAACGAAATGTGGTAAGACGAAAACATGAGTGCATCGATGCGTTACGTAATGTGTCCCGACGGGTGCGCGTTAAATTTCTCGGTGAATACATATGACGATAGACAGGGGCAACACACACCGGGTGAGAGAGAGAGGAATTGACCGTGACGACCTCGGGGAGCGCGCGGGCGGTCATCAATGCGTGTGCCACCGTGTTAAATAATCTGAGTATGATGTATGGACTAGTGAATCTAACATTGATCACTTGTTGATGGCATTAATGATTATTATTCTCGTGAATCTTTAATCTCTTAAAATTTTATTTATATTCAAGTGCAAGTGATGAATTGAGTATTTCGAGCTATTGATTTTTTTAAATATTAACGATTTTTATCCTGTGAAGTTGAGGCTTCGTGTGTACTACATTAAACCAACACTGAAGCTAAACTCGTTGGAGTGAAGTACTGAATTCGATTGAACCTATTTCATAGAGATTTTTTATTTAATGTTTGACGGCCAAACATGATGATAACACAATTTTCATTCAAGGTCAATTTACTCAGTGCACTATATTTTATGTACTCAATAATCGCTCCTTTTCCTCTTTTTGCTAAATGGAATTATTTTGTTATCTCTGGAGTGGCTGAGTGCATCCAGTGGCACGTGGTTATTTTATTCTTTCTAGGAGAATTATTTTCTTTTTTTATAATTCCTTTCGCTTGACGGATACTGGAATTTATTGGGCGTCATGGAATTTTATTTGGTTACTTGGCGTAAGCGAATTTCAGCGGGCAGGGGAAAGGAAAAATTGGAGAGGGGTGATGCTGCGGAGAGAGAAAGAGAGACAGAGAGAGCGAAAAAGTCGGCGGAGGGGTGGAGGCAGTTGCAGGTGACCTTGTTCTCTCGATGTGTAACACCCGGTACGCGGTGGATTGCTCACAAATTCTCTCATGGTCATGGTCGGCCAGAGTGGCGCATCTGTGACGTCATACTTTCAGTATCAGTTTTAAATTTAGAGGTCTTGATCATTGTTGTGTCTCGACTTTATTTTTTTCTCTCCGCAATTGTGTATAACCGTGATATTCTTTTTTTACATTGATTTCAAAGGCAAATCGACACTTTAATTAGAGAGCGACAGACGAGTATATGGCTTTTGCCGTTCTCCCATTTCAGGTTGAAATTATTTAGAACCTTTTAGCCTTCATTAATATTTCCAAAATCAACGTTGAAAAATGTCGATTATTTTTTTTCAGCAATTTAATTTGAACGTCGTTGACATGTCTCGTTACTTTATCCTTGATCGAGCAATGACTTTGTTTTCAGTACAAATTTTCTTCAAAAAACTTGTGCAAAGAAAAAAAAAGAAATATGCGAAATCAGGTGATTTACGAATTTACGAAATTTGGATCAAACAAAATTGTGAACTAAGCGAGGAAAACAAATTTAAAAAAATGAAATAAATAGAATAATCTTTGGATAAATTGTGAATGAATTTGTTTGTTTCACTTTTAGTAGAGAATGGCTTTTGGCAAACGATATTCGGCGCCGCGATAAATCGTATTATTTTTTTTCTCTTTTATTTTCATCGTCCTGTTCTTTCTCTCATTTAATGGCTTTATTTCGTGAAAATGTACGTGATACAGCGGCACTAGAAGGGGCGTGTAAGGTGATCACGGCGTTCAAGGATACAAGCGAAATAGAATGAGAGAAAGAAAGAAAGAAACAGAAAAACTGCGTGTCTGTCGAATATATACGGGACAAACGGTCGATGACATTGTCAACTCAGTTTCCAGGCATCGTCTTTTATTCTCTGCAATGTCACCACATATAGCTTGCACAATACAATGTTGAAGATTGTATATAAATTTTAAACGTTTAAAATTGTGTTTGTACGTCAGTGGGGCCTTGGCCTCCGTGGCAAGGTGATAATGTCGAACGACAGCGATAAGACTGGCATCTATTTCAGACGTTTACAAACAATTTGACCTACTCAAGATCACCGCATACCTCATCCAAACCTCATCTTTCCCATTTTGTTTATCAAACAAATAATCCACTCTTGGATGGAATCGAATGAATTAATTATGAAGATTATTTATTCATTATGGTAGAGAAATATTTTCGCGGCACTTTCCACACATTCCGCGTCAATTTCAAAGATTTTATTTGGAAGGAATGCAATGGATTATGGAAGAAGAAAGCTTGAGAAAAAATATCGAGACAATGGAAAAAAAATGGATGTTCGAAAAAATTATCAGTTGATTATTTTGCGAATTTAAATTTTTAATTTTAAATGTTGCGAAGGCAATTCACTTGACTACTAGAAAATCACTTACAGTTCTATAATCTGAAAAAAGTTAATGAACTTGCAAAAAAAAATCCAAGCTTTCTATCTCGTTACTATTAATTTTACATACATAAACAATTGGAAAGTTCATAACGTGTTAGATGAGATCATTAATTAACTCTCCGAGGGAGTCTTGATTGAGCGTAAAGTATAGCTGCGTTGCGTGTAGAAGTCATTGTCCGTTTGATAAAGTGAAAAATAAAAGTTGGTGAAAATCATCGCGGACTTTTACTCTCACTATTGCATGTGTGTGTATAAAAAGAAGAAGAAAATAAATGAAACAGTGAACAGAAAATACTCGCTTTCACGCCCGTTAGTGGGTATCAATGAACGTGAATAATGAACGTTTATAGATATAATTAAAGCGGAATATATTTCCTGATTGCGGCAACATGTAAACAGGTGAATAACACAATTTTCAAATCTCTCTCTAATGGTTAATTTTATTCTCCAATATTATAATTGAAATATTCATAAATTCTGAAGATTTTCCGTAAAAATCAGTTGTAGTTCAACCATTATCACCTTCGTAAATTGAATGAAAATTGTCCGAAAGAAATTTTAGATTTAATCCTCACTCAAATAATGTTTCAATGAAAATAAAAAGTAGTCTACGGATGAATTTAAATTTTAATTCAGTAAGCTTGACGATGAGTGTAAACGAACGTCTGGCATTGAGGTCTCATCATCGGAGGTTGTGTTTCATCCTTCCTCTCGTAAGAGGTTCTCGAGGGCACGCAGACACCCTTTAGAGAAAGCTCATGTGCGTGTGTATACGCTCGCATTGAATTCAGTGTCTGTGAATCCCCCCCTGACATTTGCTTGTTCGTTCCTGCTTACTCTGTTTTGTTCATTCTCTCTCTTGTTCTGTCGTAGTTCCTTTCTTTCGTTCTTTTTTCTCTTTTATGTAGAGTACGTGTGCACACTGTATCGTTCAATGGCCCACGATAACCGTCTGCATTCTCATGCCACTGTAGTTCATCACTTTTTTTTCTTCTCATAATTTGAGATTACCAGAAATTGTAAACAGCTTACCGTTTTATTTTTTCCTGGACTGGTAGTCGTGGAGGAGAAGAGAGAATGTTTATATCGCGTGCTTAATGGAAAAAGATTGTATGCACCATTTTGAAATCGAAAATTCGAGTGAGAGGCCGTACGCGGAGAGAAGAATATAGAAATTTTTCTAAATGATTTTCAGGAAAATTATCATGCCGCATTATAAACGAACTGTAATTTGCTTTCCAGCCGGAAAATTGTCATTCATAGGAGGAGTTTTGATGGAACACGGCAGAAAAATTCCCATGCTCCGCATTATAATTTCTGCGTTTTGTTTGTTTCAAAAATAGCCATTCTACACGTGGCTTTGAATTCAAATATCTCGAAAACTACTAAAAAATTATCGAGCCATACTGCGATTGAAATTTAGCGGAAGGATTAACGAACGAAATGAACAAAACTCCGTTTTTCTACGACTTGTAATTTTCAAGATATTAATTTTTCAATGAAAAATTCCGAAAGGACTCCCGAGCGTCCAAACATTTGCTAGCGTTTAACAATTATTGGAACACTCTTCCCTAAAAACTGAATCGGCCCAATCACTAATTCTTATCGAGAGGACATTTTTTCCACTTTCAGACATTTTGCAGCTATAATTTCCAAAAATCAGATATAACTGAAAATCATTATTAGTTCATATTAGAATTGTTCTTCCTTCTCTTGTTCATTAGCATTAAAAATGGAAATGAATCCACAGGTATTCAGCAATGATCGTATCGTTTTCAGTAATTTCTATCTGGATTTTTTTTCTCTAATTGTTTCTCTTGTGTATGACATTGCACGATGTATTCACTTTGAATGTTGTACCATTGGAAACGTTCCTGGAATGAAAATTAAATACAGAGCTGTGTTTACTCAGTGCCAAGTATCGATTGTCGTGTCGAGCGACCAACTGCAGGAACACAATGAGGATGTTTTTTTCTCTTCTCCTTTTATGCTTCTTTTTATTTCCTCGAAGACGTTTTCAAAGAGAAAGTTTGATTCTACATTGGGCTTATTTGATTTGATGAACAACCAATCAGTCTCATATATTTCCCATGTTGATTACATATGTACATTTGTTGATGAATAATGTTACAAAATAAAATGACGATTTTATGGATTAATGAATAAATTAATGCATTTAATATTTATTAACAAAATATTCATTTGAGGCGAGGAATTTCATTCGTAGCGTTTTCTTTCGAGCTGAGCATGTCTAAAATTTCATTGTTGCGAATTTGAATGACTTCCACAATGACTTCCTCCTAAGAAGTCCATATTTTGTCATTTTCCATCCAATATTTAATCTAGCTCCCTGCACCAACAAAATCAGTTAATCTGAAAATACAAACATTTTCCGATTCAGAAGAACCAAAAAATCTTCATCTATCTGAATATCTAAGTGTATGAAACCGGCGTTCTTACATCCAAGGTGATTTATTTCTCTCGAAAAATGAATTAAGCCGTCCATGTAAATTTGAGGGTTAGCAGCCCCTATTTCCATACTCTCTTTTTCTACTTTATTTTCTTCATACCGTAAACGGGAAGGAGGGGGCTGTTAAAAGCACGTGCTAATTGGGACAATGCTGTAGCACGAATTGCGTTGACCGTGGAGTCTGCGACCAGACGCGACCCCACCCTCGAGACTGGCTCCTTTCATTTGTTCAGACCCCTTCCCTCACCCACTCGACTCATTGCTCTTATATGTGACGCGCTGACTCACTCAGTACGTTCATACTGAAGAGAGTATTTTCCTCCCGTCCTTTTGTCTGTCCTCTTTCTGCCCTCATCTTTTAACATTAGAGTCGCATTCCATTTTTTTTCTCTATTATACTGTCTCGCGTATCGTCTACGATTATATGATGAATAATGATTTCTCTACAGGAAAAGAGTAGTATCAGCAGAATTAAAACCGATATTTATTTCGAATGAGTTTTTTTTTAATTCCGTGCTGACAAAAGTTATTAACAATTTTGTTGAACATTCTTTCCTTCTACTATGTAGTTGAAATATTTTTTTCCACCAATAGTTTTCAAATTATAGGTGAACTGTGTAACGTTTCAATAATTTGGTCATTTCTGGCCGATTTAAGGCTTTTTATCCCCACCGCAATTTTCAGTCATTTTAATATTTCATATCTCATAAAGTACGCGGACGAGCAATATAGGAAAATGCAGAAAATGGTTAAAAAATATCATCGCTGATACAGCATCAGAAAAATAGAAGATTAACTGCAGTCAAGTACGCTAGGATACTGTCTTGCTGATTCCACTTGAGAAGAATAAATATTTAATTCATAATTTTATTCCCAATAATTGAACATTGCATAAGAATCTTAAATCAATAAATGAATCGAGTTATCGCATAAAAAGTGCGTGAACAATTTTTTTATTTTCCAATATCAAATTAGAATTGATGCCAGGAATGTCACCCGAGGATGTTAGTGCGATATATAATTGCACTCTCTGAAAGGAGAAACGGACGAGCGATTTGGCCCGTCCACCAACTGGCCGTCTCAATGCATCAATCGACTGTGGCATTGTTCACCAACAAAAAAAAACAATACAATGGAACGCGCTCTTAAAATTCACTCTTCTTTTACATTCTCAAGTGCAACGCCTGTCAATAATACATACGTCTCTCGATTCTATTGAGTAACGAATGAAGTGCAAATATTCATTCATTAATATTTTGGTTATTGTGAATAAATTCCTCGTATCTACAATCTATCGTAATAAGCGTTGGATAATAATTAATCCTTCGGCTTATTTCTTCACAAATTATCGTAATGCCTGAATTCTCAAAAATTCTGTGAATTATGTTTTTTCATATTGAAGTTCACGATAAAATTAATGAAATTCAATGAAAATAATTGATTTAATCCTCTTCAATGCCAATAACTTCAAATTGTCAATCATTCCATCAAATGCATGATTTCCTCGTCACAATCTGCCATTCGCATCGAATGAATTATTCATAATCTCATCGAGTTGCAGCGAATAATTGATATATATACTTAAAAAAATCGAATGAAAGACATAATCAATTGCACGCCTTTTGTGTCAGCAATCTCTCAACGAAGGTCAAACGATAAGCTTCCCGATAATATACTTTTAATTAACAGCTAGTGAGATAATTAACTGTAAATTTAATAAAAATGGAAGAAAATTTTTCATGCAATGTTAATATGAATAGCACAATTTTTTGTTACATTAGATGATCTTTATTCAATATTGTAGATCAGTGGATACATTATACGTTTATAGTCCCGCAGAAACGTAATTGACCCAAAGGAATGGACGAGGTCGGTTTATAGAGTTCATTGCCATTAGCTATCGTTACCATTGGATATAGATAGAGCAGCATTACCATTTACGCTTGCGCGAGTGACGAATGGAAAGAACTGGAAAAACAAATAGCTCAAGAAAAACGAAGCCCAATCGCTTTCGTCGTTGAAATAAATTTGAGAAGCTTGGGAGGGGCTGGGGTCGCATTTTCCTGAATTATTCCTGAATGCTGCAATAAAAGGCACTTCGATTTCATCGATGCATTTCGAGAGAAATTCAAATGAACAACGAAAAAGGATTCTGCGATGGAAATGAAAAGAGAACTTCTATGAAAAAAAAAAAATTATTTTATACTCAAAGAAAAAGAAAGCTTGTTTCAATTGTTTTCCGGTTTGAATCAAGCCTTTCTCCTCTGTGTCTGAACGAATTAATGATAAATATATTGTTGATTTTTTTTTTCTACAATTTTTTATTAGTCCTCGTTAGGGCGATGTGAAGGACAATCGAAATTGAAATTTACAGGAAGCCAAAGAAGGGTAGATGTTAACACAATAAATGATAAACATCTCGTGCCGTCCCTACTCTGATATCATTCAAAGTAATATATTTGATGGTTTAACATAAATCCATAACTCGAAATGTGCTTTTTACGATCGTGAGCTCTCCCGTCCAAGCAACATCGTACGCATTTACATTACCTGTAGTACAGGAAAAATGGCGATCATGAAAACAGTGTGAGGGTCGCGTTTATATCTATCACGAGGGGGTAATACCAAATGAGAGGAAGACTATTTGCGGACTGGGGGGATGGTGTAGCGAAGGGTTCAGTGTCTCGCGTTGACCCTTGCGCGTACTCGATACTGCTAAACTAAAGGGGGAATGACCTAGTACTCCCTTCCCTTGGGTCTATCTTCTTTCTCTCTCTCTCTCTCGCTTCTCTGCACATGCACACAGACTCAATGCGTCTCGCGTCGAGGATGCATCCAGAAACATATTGTACATATATTTTCTTGAAGTAGATTTGATATTCAGTCTCCAGGTTATTCAACCGGAATAAAGTATTCCGTTAATTTTTTCGGGATTTTTCATGACGCACTTCGAATATTTTGCTTTCCTTCAATTCAGGTTAAGAAATGCGTAAGTGCAATTTTCATTGCTGAGTAATGAACGGGCGTAACTCATTATTCTTACGAAGAATTAATGTAGATTCAATTTTTTAAAAATGGCACTTACGCCCTTTTGTCATCGCAATGTTCAGTTATTACGTAAATTGCTTTTCAATGTTTTTATCCACATAGTTGAATCTATGGAGCGAAGAAATTGAATTAAAAGTGCGTTACACATATCTGAGAGGGTGAAAGTTGCGTTGAAATTGAAACTACGTTGTTCAACGTTCATTGTTTTTGCATATCTTTTCCTTGTTTCATGTAATTTGTGAATTTTTATCGTTTCAACGATCAAAGTAAAAATATTTCGGGGTAAATGCGCAACCCTCGGTAAAGTGGGCGAAGTAACGGTGAGGTCATTACACGCAAAACCCCGAAGTACCTAGAGTTGCGAGGGGGGGATGACGGTGAGAGAAAGACGAGGGCAGGAAATTGGCAAGTCTGTAGGGACTTGAGGCTTTTTCAACGAAAACAATGTGCGAGCGTTCTATTATTAGAGGTAAACGGAAATTCTCCACGTCTACAATTGATTTTTTTTACTGTCTCACTATTATTTTATATCCATTCCAAATAATCTCATTAAAATCAAATTTATCATGAATAATAAGAAAATTCTGTAACAGCTAGAATAATTTCCGTTACTCGTAAAATTTTCAATTTATTCACTCTTTTTTCCATGATTACTGTCAATCTTATCAGCAGGAACATCTTCTGACCCTTGAATATTTCATTTAGATCCCATTTGAATCATAAAGATGGAATTTCAGAACGAAAATTCTCATTAATATTGACGTTCTAAATCTATCAGCCACGTGCAAATATAGAGAATGAGTGAGGGAGAAAGAGAGAGAGAAGTTTACGATCTCAGACACAAGCGCACACGTTCATCAACATCCACGAGAAGAGGCCAATGCCTCATGACTTTATGACACGATAGGTTAGGTACTTTCAGTATTACGAGGGAGAGAAGCGATTGCGGTGGGAGGAGGGTTATATCGTGAAAGCGTTCACTGCCATTTCTCCCTATACTCCCCACAACATTTCCTACCCCTACTTTGGCGTTGTAACTTGAGGGAGTGAAAGAGAGAGAAAGAAAGAGGGAGGTTGAAAAAAGGGGGCGGTTGTGGCCGCGAGTCGACGGTGCCATTGCACTGCACTGGGTGAGGGTCATTACTCCGAGCAAGGCGAGCCGGTGACCTCGGCGCCAACGCCCGGAATCGATCCAATCCCTCCTGTCCTTCCTCGCAGACACATCGAGGGAGGTGAAATGCACCGCGCCACCGAACACACTCCTTTTATTACCCATCCAACCTATCCTCACTCCCCCTCTACTTCATCCTCATCTTTTACATTGTGTAAACTGTTCGTGTGTTGTCGTGTCATGTGTTGTTACGTACGTTCCACTCGTAGAAGCTCTTGCTCTTCACACTTTTCCAGTCTCTCTTCGTTTGTTTGCTCACAGTCTGGACTTCCTCCATCTCCCTGTTTTGTTTTGCATCCAGTGTACGTTTCTCTACGTTCCGTTTATTCTTTCGTCCCAGCCCCCCTTTTTTGATGCTTTTTGATAACCCAGACACAAAGGCAACCATCGTTGGAATAGATTGTTTTTATTTACGATTTTTTTCATTTTTTAGCGTTCTTTATTCATGAGAAAGTGAGTTCCCTCAATTTTATGAAAAATTCCGAAGGATTCAAATACTTGGCGGGAGTTTTGGGCCCCTTGGCTGGAAGTTTAAGGCCCAATCCCCAGATGGCTCTAGGTGAAACGTTTGCAGAGAGACATTTCAAGGACTTGCCTCTTCGACTACTCGATAGAGTGCGCCACTTATCTAAAAAGGTTTCGAGTAGGGGTAAACCCCAAACTAACCCCGTTAAGTATATCTGCACCAGAGTTTTTTTATTGAATATTAAAAAATGATGGGAACTGAATTCGTTGAATTTAATTTTGTTATTGTATTAATTTATCGGTGCATAGTCTCTCTCACTCGACTCACTTTTCATTCATATCCATACATCGGGAATAATGCACTTTTCTTATATTTCGAATATATTTGAGAAAATTTTTTCAATTTTTAACTATAAAGAATACATTTTCTTTATAAATAAAATGTATCAGATTAAGTATATTTTATAGTTGCGTTGGAAAATAATTCAAACCAATTAATAGATTTTTAATCTTTTGAAAATATAGTAGGGGAAGGCGGGGTAAAATGGACACTCGAATTGAACGGTTCGAGATAGAGATTTTCTGATGATTCCATTGGAAAGCTGAGGAAATTTTAGTAAAAAT